>VXBW01003457.1:776901-989265 GCA_013400375.1 Thinocorus orbignyianus | reverse complement strand
AAGTCTAGTGACAGGACAAGGGGTAATGGTTTTAAATTGGAAGAGGGGAAATTTAGACTAGATATTAGGAAGAAGTTCTTTCCTGTGAGGGTGGTGAGGCACTGGAACAGGTTGCCCAGGGAAGTTGTTGATGCCCCATCCCTGGAAGTGTTTAAGGCCAGGTTGGATGGGGCTTTGAGCAACCTGCTCTAGTGGGAGGTGTCCCTGCCCATGGCAGGGGGGTTGGAACTTGATGATCTTTAAGGTCCCTTCCAACTCTAACCATTCTATGATTCTATGATTCTATGGTCACCTACCAGTTATGGGAAAGTTGTATTTTCACACTATAGCCATCCACATCCTCATGGGAGGTTCTGTTCTCACATGGGCAGATGTATAGTTGATGGAAATAAATAGTAAGTGCCATCCTAAGAAATTAACATCTTTGCTTGGGGAACAATTATTGACACAAATGGCAGTAGTGTGCAAAACGGGCTTCCTTAACTTTGTGTTGCAAGATGTGATTGGAGATTTCTGTTTTTTACTTAAAGTTCTAAAACATTGGAGTGATAATATCAGTGACTGTTGAAATATCTAGGGTTTGCTTTATCAAATTCTGCTTGCACTGCCCTGCTTTCTTTGTTCTCCTAGTCTGTCTTCAAGCCTGAGTAGATCTGTGATGTCTGTGTTCTTGAGGAACCATCTGGAAACTGTGAAACTTTGAGAATCTGGAAACAATGGAAGAATTCATTGTCTGTAATTGATCCTTCTGCTAAGTTTCATGGTGCTGTGCAACTGATTAATAATCCTTTGGATCAGGCTGTTACTATATAATTCTGGATTATTTATATCTAAAATAACAAAATGATGTTTTATGAGGCTCAGGTGATTCTCAGGAAGTGGCATCACCTAACTCATGGTGGCTGACTCACAAGAATCGTATATCCTACTGATGCACTAAATAGGCAAAAGGGACCAGAGATTTTCCTGAATGCTACTGAAAATACTCTTTCATGTTTTTTCATCTGTTCTTATGGATAGAATTTTTCGTTCTTTGGTTTCTTCTTAAGCTCTATGAATTGAAGTCAGATTTCCTATTTAGTGTCAAGCAGTCCTGTTCACAGTCAGTCCCTTCTAAGCCAATACACAACATAATTTATTTTTTTTTTCTCTGCCTGGGTTGTTTTGGTTTTGTTTTTTTTTTTCCCTTCTGTAAGTTAAACAAAATGTTAAGGGCTTTGAGAGGATGATTAAACAGGCCATTTTGGTAAATGATTCTGACCTTGTCATTTACTTTAAAAACAGGCTGTACATCCAGATCATATTCTTGTTCCATATCACTGAGGATGGTCTCAATTTTCAGGCTGTGCATATGTTTGTTTTAAGATTTTTCCAGCAAATTGAAAGCTCTATGTAAATAGCTGCCTGTAGAGGAAAAAGATTTTAAAAGGGGAAAAAAAGGAATAGCGATTTGTACTTTTGAGAAGGTGAACCAGTGCCACAGATGCATATCGGAACAACAGTGGCTTTTTTTTCCCCTGTTTTCCTGGTACTTGCAAGTGGTATATTAAATAGTTCTGCAGTAAAATTGCATACACATATATAAAAATACATTCTCATATGTTTATATAAACACACGTGCAGTGATTTCCAGCTTCAGTGCTGAATTTAGAGCAATACACATCTTCCTGAAAGTTGTTTTTTCAATCTTGAACGTAACTGTCAAACAACTGCTGTCCTCCCCCGCCACCCCATCACACCCAAACCCCAAAACCACAAAACAATACCACAAAGCCCCCACAAAGAGCCACCACCTAGTAACATCCTCCACAAAAAAGAAAACCAGATTTTTTTCTGTGGAGTTAGGGAAGAAGTGTACTCATTACATCTTTTCTGCAGACTATTCATATTCTGAATGTTGAGCTCTTTTTCTTTGTAAACACCTACAATATAACTTTAAATTTACTAATTCTATTTAGGCTATGTGCCTTGGAGTAAAATGACACACTTTCAAAATAAACAGTTTCCGTAACTGCGCAAACAAGTTGTTTTTATAGTCCATTTCCAAGGTGGTTTACCGTTCAATACATCATCCGTCAATGTGGCAGTGACAGCATTTAATGATGAATGTAGAAGGGGTAAAATCTGGGGCTTTCCAGACTTTCTCAGGGTTACTTCATTTTTATTTTCTTCTTGAACTTCCCTCAAAATAACAGATCTTTTTGTGCCGAAGGATTTGCTTGTTTCTCTGTGTTATAGTCTTTCTTGTTATCATCATGTTGACCTCAGCACATTTTATTTATTTTCTTCAGACTTGGTGAACTACTATATGTAATATCAATAGCTGTCAAATACAATAAGATCTGATTGATGAAGGAAGAACTGCCTGTGAGATTCTACTCCTAAAGAGTTTTCAGTGATTTAAAGGGCACTTAAAACTAGGAACAAGTCTTAAATATGTGTTCTGGGACCTTAAGCAATTGATAAGAACAAGAAGTTGTGCTTAGTAAAGAGGTAACGTTATATTAAGCTTTGTCACTTACGATTTTCTTTCAGTCTACACCTGCCTTTGTCTCTGCATCACAAAACTTGGATTTCAAGGTAAAACAGATTGGCAGCCTAACCAAAAGCATGTGACATAGCTGTTATTGTGGGTGATGTTTTTTCTTTTATTCTGTACTACCACTGTTGTATGAAAAGACTTAGTTCTATCTGTAAACCAACTGGAGCTGGACTCGGAAGAATTCACTTTCTCTGCAGCCATTGCAATATTCCAATAATAAAAATTATTTTTATATATATATGAATTAATAAAATAATTTGAGTGGCTCTGTAATGTTTTTGATACCTAAACCATTTGAAATTGTGCAGAGCTCACCATGTGTAGCCAAAACTATGGGGAATCCTTTTGATGCCAAAAGAAGCACTCTATCTTCATTAAGATTTTTCTTTTTCTGAGATCTGTATGTTCAAAACATGCTTTTTGAAACAGATGATGTTGTTAATGTAGTCTTTATTAGGCTGGAAGTCTATTTTACCTCAGTATTAATCTACAGTACACATAGATTTTGTGTGTACAGCCCGCGCAAAGATAGTTATCTGTTGGTGTATGCATATAGGTTTAACAGAAGTCTGAGTGAATTACCATGTTCCAGAACAGTTAGCAGAGCCTGTAAGCAGCCAAAGGGTGCTTTGACAAATATTTAACTTGGACATGTTTTCGATTAATCAGTGCAGGGCCAGAATAGTTTGAGAGGTACCACTTAACAGTGCTTCTTTCAAAGATGTGCACAATGCTGTCTTTCTCTCCTGTTACTGGAAAGATTGTCAGTGTTGAGTAAAACTTACAATTCTGAAGAAGCTTTTTTGTTAGGGAACTTAAAGCATGTGTTTTCTTAATCTTCAGAAGAGTGGGAGAATACAAGCATTGCTATGACTTGCAAGTTAAAATAATGAGTATCTTAGGAGTTTTGTTTGGTTGTTGCAGTACTTGTTGTCTGTCCAGTCTATATTTTTATTCACAGTTGTAAAACTGACTAGAATGTTAGAGAGGAGGAGTCCTCATCTAAATGAACAAATGTCGATTTTAATTCACTCCTTCCTTTGGAAAGTATTAGTTGCAATTAAGGATGATCCAAACAACTTTGAATTAAGTCAGCTGGCTAGAAATTTGGAGGCAATTACCACCAGCATTCATTATTTTTCAAGCTTTCTTTTTCAATTTCTGAAGAAGTAATTAGATCTGTCTTTTTTTTTTTTTTCTCCTCTTTTGAGAGTGTGTGTCAGGTTTATTCAATGAGTAAACAGATTATGAATTTTGAAAGCCTTATGAATAGAGAAGGGTTAAGATTTTAAACCCCACTACTATTTTTCATGTAGCTTGCTGACCAGAACCTCGGTTAAAATGAGTGAAAATTTCTTCCCAAGTCTAGAAATCTAAAGTGTCTTTCTGTATCTGGTTTTTGGTAACATTTTGTTCTACAGCTAAATTATAATTTAAGTCCCTATTATAATTAGTGTAATTTGATTTTAAGAATGTTGAACCGTTAGAAATGCTCTAACAGCTCGAAAGATTATGTAGTGTATGAGCCAGCTGGCAATAACTAAAAATGGAATATCTGTTTTGATGGTCTTGGAAACAGCCAAGTCTTGTATTTGGGTGGTTTCTTAGGATTCAGATTCCTTCACAAGAAGGAGCACAAACCATTTTAATTGAAATGTTTTTACAGTGGGAAATGTTTTTATTTTCCCTCTTGATATTTTGAATATTTAAGAATTTAAGATGAAGAAAGTTTTCAGCAAGTGGGCTGCATCCCCCTTGGGGGTGTTCTTTTATTCACTGTGGATTTTCTCCTTTTTTTTTTTTCTCTTTTTTTTTTTTTTTCTTTAAAGACGCCTTTGCATATAGTACACCGAGTTGTTTGGTGTGCTGTTATCTATTCAATTTTTTTCTGTTGGACTGACCTGACAGAACCAGCATGAATGAGACTCACTTGAATTTGTGAATGAAAGGAAATGGTATATCACAAAACTGAAGCCAAGCTGAGTAGTCGTATTCAGCTCAGTGGAGGCACTTGGCAAGTAGTCTTTCTCAGTGGTTCGGATTGTTCAGGTTTTATTCATGGCCCCAGCTCCTTATTCATAGAAGCAATTCCTCTGAACTCAGTAACATCACTAGTGTGAGTATTTTTCTTATTTTGTGAAGAGGTAAATTCTCAGTTCATTCCACAGCAAGACTAAAACTTTTGCTTATTTATTTGAGTATGTGGGAGGGCTGGCACTGTTGTTCGTGTGTATTTATTGTATCCACTTGAATTCCTCTGTAATTTATACACGTGAGTCTGGTTATTTGTCAGTTGTGATCCAGGCAGGTCATGAGCTGCTTTTGTCTTACAGTCATGCACAATCCATAATAGAGTGAGCAACTCCTGACAATTATTAAATGAATTTTGGCATCTTTCTGTTGGCAAATTGCTTGTGAACAGATGGCAGGGTTTTAAGATTTAGTCAAACATCAAAGTTTTTCCTATTCTGCCACCTGAAACAATCAGATCTGAAGCCAGAGTAAGTGTAAATTTACTGCCAATGTGTGGTGGAATAATTTATATTCTTCAACCCTCTAGATGAATGCATAAATAATACCAACTTTTCAGCAAAGGAAGATTTTATGAGAGTAAGAGTTTTCTAGAGCTTAACTTTGTGGCTGTGCGTTGGTTAGTTCAGTCTATATTTCATGAACTTTGATTCCTTTGCTTTTCAGTTATAGTCTGATCTAACACCCACAAAATTGAAAATCATTAACTTTAGTGATAAATGCATTCATTCAAGTTCTTTACTGTGATGACACATGTTGAGTCTCTGAGGGGCACTTCACAGGTTGGGTGTGATGGACAGTCAGAGAAGGGTAAAGCACCCTGTGCCCTAGAAGTCCTGTCGTGAACTGAGGTGTATTTCTTTTTAGTTTAAAATAATCCATATGATTATTGCTAATGCTCAAGCATTATTTTATAAGCTTCCTAGTTAGGAAGGATTTTTTTTTTAAGCCAAATGGTAAACAAATTGTTTTCTGCAACAACATAACGTAATAAACATAGCGCTAATGGATTTGATAGATTTTAACTGATCTGCACTGTGCACAGGACCATTGTGAGAGAGTGGATTAGCTGACTGAATGGTCTGCAACACCCACAAACAGTCCTGGGATCGGATTTTCCAAGTGAAATTATGAAATAAGGACAGGGAGTTGGGAAGCTGAGGAAATGGAGACTTGACCTGGCCTCATGGATCATCCAAGGTTGGGGATCTGGATTTGGGCTGAGAAGAAGGAGTAAGACAGGATGAATGCAAAGATGAAGTGCTTGGGGGGGAAGGTTGTGGAAGGTGTCTTGCAGAAGTGAAGCTGGGTGCTTTGGGGAGCTTGAGATATGTTGGTTTTTTGGTTTGGGATGTTCTGTGGGGGGTGTGTATGTGTGTTCAAGTCTTACTTGGAGTGCTGCTCTCTCTCATATGTCATGAGTACAGTCATAAGTCAGTGTGCTTCCAGACTGGTATTTAAGAGCCTCTAGTGACCACACCAGTACTGCTTCTCTGCCTAGCAGTGCTTATTTTCCTTATGAGTGCATAGCCATTTTCTGCTACGAGCTCCAACCTTCCTCCTTCCCCCATCTCTCTTCAGTTATGCCACTTGTAGATCATACAAAATTGACCCACTGGTTACTGCAGGATAAAGGCATCATCAGCACTGCTGCTGGTAATGCTGAAGCATCTGATAAAATTTCTTACATGAAAATACACCCGAGTATCCCTGAGGGTTGTGGGAGATAGAAAATGATAGGGAATAAAGTGATAAAATTAATTAATTTTTCTATGAGCTCTAGAGGTAACACGCATGGTCATAGAGAACTACCTATACCTGAAATATCTTGTGTGCAGGGAGTTTTATAAAGTTCTGATTATGTGCATGTTAAATATAATTAAATAAACATAATATATATTATATAATAACTGAACACATAGTTCAATTCTCAACACAAATTCAGTGTTTTAGTTGAAAATGACAATTGTTTTCTGAAAGTCCCTGTGCAGCTCACTGCTGTGATTCTAACATTTGGTGGAAGAAAGAGCCATTCTGCCATTTAATATTTTAGACAAGGTCATGCTTTCAAGTGTTTAGAAGATTTTTCTGAAAGACTTGTTAGGGTAGGAAGGTAACTGGAGTCTAATAATGTTGTAGATCTTTCTGTACCTCTAACTGTAAAGCTTTTCTTGCCCTTCTGTAACTCCTCATGCCTTTCTGTTCTTCAGCTGTGCATCCAGCACGTGAGTAACTATCTACCTCTTAAATCAGGCTGACTATAGTGGCAAAGTAAGCTTCCTAGTCTGTAACCTAAACATGTCCAGCACATACTTCTCTGTTGTCATTCTCTTACTAGGTGTATGCTGTAGGTGAATGAAAAAGTGAAAAGAGAGCTTAAATGCAGAGCTATTTAAATTGCAAAAAGAAATTTGTAATTGCAGGGAAAGACCTTTTAACTACACAGCACAGACTAAACTTTGCTGGAAAAGGTGTGGCTCTGTCTTAGGCACCACTTTGAAATGCTACAAGAGGTCATGACTTCTGGTAATAAAGTCAAGAAAAAAAACAAGTGACTTTCTGTCTGTAAGAGACTTAGTACTTACATGAAGTCTTTGATTTGAGAAGCTCAGAGCACCTGACAGATATTAATAAAATCTCATGACCCTGCTGTGATACAGCTGTATGACAGTCTCCCCATCTAAAAGATTAATGTTCCTCAGTGTAACAAACCTCAGTACTTGATGCAGTGGGCTTCTGAGGACAGCAGTATTGAGAAACTTCCACAACAGAAAATTCTTCAGAAGTTTTGACATTTTCCAAGAAGTATCTTGATTTTTATTTTTTCCTTTCTTTTTATCAACCCCAGTATGTTCTAGATGTAGTCTAATTTGGCAGCGGTCATTGGTTAGCAGGGCAAGGGGTCAGGGAAGAATCATGTAATGTTTAAAATATGCTGTCACTTCAGTGTTTCACCTCTGGTACCAAGGTACCAAGAAGTACTGAAATGCCCCTGAAGTGGTACTTGAAGCATCTTTAGTATTTGCTGAAGGAAATGTAATAACACTCTGAAGAATATAATAGATTAGGACTTGATAGCTTTTTGTTCCCCCCTTTACCTAGTATTTTTTGATCTGAAGGATTCAATAATTGGGTTTCCTTACAAGTCTTAAGCATCTTATGTTTTATTTAAGTCACATTGCTCAGCCTTCCTTATTTTCTCTGTCTATATCAATGCAGTCTCTGCTATTATTTCAGTTTGAATACCTGAGGAAGAACTAAATTCTTAGCAACAGTCCAAAATGAGTACTCTGCTCCATTTATTCCCATAACACAGCCATCATAATTGAACACATGGATGTATGTACAGTTTCTCTCAAATTACTAACATTATAGTTTCTCTAATGCTTTAAGGTACTGACAGTGGCACTTCTGCAATTTGCTTCTTGGTCGTTATGCCCTATTCTTTGTGCCAGCAGAGACATTTACTGATGGAGCCAGGTTACAACTAAATACATGTCTTTGATAGACATACTTTAATTTGATTTCCTGATCTTACTCACATGTCTCACAAATGCCTCTTCAGATACATGGTTCCAAGGCAAACCTGAATAGTTTGGGGAGGGGATACCTGGAAAAAAGGGTGCGATCAAAGTTAAATGCTGCTTTTAACTTCAGTGTTGGCTTACTCAGTTTAGGGTTTTTACAAAGTCACTGCCTTGAAAACAGAAGAGTTCAAATAGGCCAGTTCTGTCCTGTAGCTACAGTGATACTTGCATACAGGAGCAGAGTGAAAAAGATTTTAGTGATGAAAAAGGGAGGCGGGGGAAGCCAAAAGTGCTCTATGCGTGCAGTTATAAAGAGCTCTAAAAGGATGCCATGATGACTGACACTAGAACATGATCAGTTCCTCCTTACTCAAAGCTCTTTCACTGTGGTAAGAAAACTTAAGTTTCTTGAACTACCAAATCAATGCTTACATATATTGACTTGAAACCTAATCTGCATGCTCTTTGTAAAACAGCACCTCTAGAAATTCTTACTGCATACAGTAGAAAACTAGACTTTGAATTATTCATAAACATTTAAATTTCCCTTTGCATCAATATATCTTTACTTCTCTTGTTGTATAAACTACTTCATAAATTAATTGCCTTATTAAAGTATGCAGATTTATATAAGTTTATTGTCTTGTTGTACCTGCTTTGGCTAATAAACAATACTAAGCACACTGATTTAGAAGTGCTGCAGGTAACTTATCAAGTATGAATGCAGGTATGTGTTTTTGTGGGACCTGTTTGAATTGCAGCAGTGCAATAGTTCATTTGAAAATGTTGTTAGGGTGCTGTCAAATTCATACAGTGTTTGTGGGTTTTTCTTGCAGTTCATGTCTTCCCCCACCCCTGCCTGTAGTTTTGCTAAATGTAAACTCTGGCTCTATAGGATGAACTGAAAACAAGACTGGAAGTGTATAAGCACATGTTCCATAAATGATGATTACAGACAATAGTTTGGTAATCAATTTTCAGTACCAATGGAACTGTTTGGAAGCCAGATGGCTATCAAAAATTCTAGCAATAACACTTAGTGGTTTGCAAGATTTATTTTCTAGAAAATGATCATGCTGCAGATTTAAAAACAGAAAGATGTTGTAGAAACTATCTACAGTTATTTAGTTTGAGACATCATCTATTTCCATATGGAGAGCCTAATGTGGTGCTTTTGAGATGGAAGTGGGTTCAATACATCATCCACCTGAGTATGGTAATTTACAGTGACCAAGTTGTGCTGTTTGGTCTTCTCCCTTCATTTGAGGCACACTCTGTACTCTGGTGTCACACACTGCAGGAGGCTGTACTGCAAAAAAAGCCCTAGTGGATCTTAGGACACCTAAATTTTCATTCTATTCTCCTGTGATTCTAGGTACGATCACATTTGTAGAAATAACTATGTATAAAAAAGATGGTACAATAAGTTTGTAGAAAAGGGTACATCATTAGCTTTTGGAACAGCTGAATGTCAGATTGATATGTGCTAACCCATTATTGCCTTGCTGCAAACTAGAGAAAAATTCATAGTGTCAATCGCTGTTACCTACTGCATGAAGCCTTCTGTTTAGTTAAAAAAACATGTTGATATTTTCATGTACATTTTGTAAATGCTAAAGCAGTATCTAATCCCTTCTTAGTAAATAATATGTTCTAAGGATGTTGCGGAGTGAGATTTAATTCCCCAATATTTTGGTGTTTGAGAATGCTGTACGACATATCCTGTAAGTGTCAAGTGAAACAGAATTACAACGTTGAAATGAAGCGGGGTTCAAAAGCAAAATTTATTGTGGGTAGTGTCTAGATGTGTCTGTGAAATTTAAGAGCTGTTTGCCTTTTTGTTTAGTGACCAGAAGTTTTCTATTCTTGTTAAGGAGCTGTTTCTTACCGTGAAGAATTCCCTTCTGAAGTAGCTAATTAAATAATCTTACACTGTATGAATCGCAGTTTATCTCCTACGATTACTTCTTTTTAATACTAGAGACATATTTTTTCCACTTAAGATGTCTTGGGTTTGATCTTGCTGGCCAGTATGAGGTCTATGAAATCAATGTGATGTACAGTGATGCCCCATGTCAGATGTAAATTTTTGAGAGTGCTTACTCCAGTGACCCATTTTATACAAATACGTTCAAATACTACAGTGATAGGAACAGAGTGATGATATAAGCATTGGGCATGTTAATTCAAGGGCATACCTCAATGTTTTCAATAAAATTTTCTTTTTTTAAGCCCCTGCCATACTGAACGTAATTATGATTACTGTTGGTTCTTAAAACACCTAGAATTATTAAAGCTGTCATCAAGTAATATTCAGTTTTGACTGCAGGAGGAAAAATATTTGCTTGTTGTTTACACAGTAGACACTGTTTATATGGATCCCAAAACAACAGCCACCCTCTGTCCCTTTTAGGTCACTACTGATCTAAACATTATGCCAAAGTGGTGGGGGTTTTCCCTAGAATTTTAAGTATTTGAGAGAACTACTGTGTATTTTCCCCTTTACTTTCTCCTTTAAGTAATTGATAAACATTTACATTTTAGTTATAAGAAAGTGAAGGTTTTATCTTCAGTGGAAACTTTGAGGAAGTGACCTCCCTTATTTTAATTCAGAGAAGTGAGTGCTTGAGGAAGCTCTGGGTTGTGCTGTGTTTGCAGGAGGATGTTTGATGTTTTCATGTCATCCAGGTACGTGCCTGAGCGTATGCAGAGGGACATAAAGTAGCTGCGGGGGGGGCTGGCTGGCTACTTCCAGCTTTACTGTGGGTTTCCTGGCTAATATGAATGAAGTGCTAAACCATGTTGAGCAAGTGATTTATAGCAGGTTGGAGTCCAGCAAGGTGATTATATCTAGCACTGGAAGGAAGTAAAGAGTATGGAAATAAATGTGTCAGAAATATAATTAAATGTTTTGTGCTGCTGTCGATAGATGTATAATTACACATACCACCAGCATCACATACCTACAGGGAGGGAACAGTGAACAAGGCTACACTTGTGACCTTGCTTTTTGCCCTATAGGAATTCCCCAGCTTTTCTCTTACCTCACAATCCTGCTGTTTTTCTTTTTAATTGAAAAGGAATAATAAAAGGCTTTTTCTAGTATAATTTCAAAGTAGATTCATTCAAACCTATATGATTTTTTTCATAAAAGAGTAAACAATGAATAACACACCACCAACCTGAAAACAGGCTGTCAACTGTGGTGAAGGTGTGACTTAATGTCTGTTATTTGCTTTGGGATTATTTGCTGTGGCTTTAACCTGAGCAGGGAATCTGGATACTAAACTTGAAAAGCTATCCTTGCTGAATGCAAATAAGAAGTGATTCTACCCTTTTGAATACTGAATTAGATGACAAGCTGAACACTGAGTCACCGACTTGAAAGTAACATGCACCTGAAGTCCAGTTCTTCAGCTCACAAATACTTGAAGGATCTTTTTCCAAGGTCTTTGTTGTGAATACAATCTTTTAGTAGTTCAGTGGCTCACGCAGAAACAGCCACAGTTGACTCTCTAACTGAAGACAAGATTTAGACTTTTGGGAATGTCTTTTTTTCTGTCTTCCTTTTCACTGTTCTTCATCTATGCTTATAGTTCAGCAGCCACCCAATTCTTTTTTTCAGACTTTTTTTTCTGGTCTTGAAAATTTCCAGACATGTTGGAATGAATGATATTCATCCGGAATTCTGGCAAATGAAAGTATAGATTTAGCCTTTGTATAACCTACACGCATCCATACCAAGGATCCATCTGACCTTTTTGTTTTCTTTCTTTGTTTTTAAGTCTTTACGGGATGACAGTGGATAAGCATAAACACCAGGATTTGGGAGTAGCCTTTTGAGTAATCAGAGTTGGGATTTTGGTAAACTAGTTATAGCCAGCACACTTCTGGTATTCCATATAACTGGTTGAATCTTCTGTGAATTTGACTTTTTCTGTGGCCCTGAAATGAAGAGCTGTGATTGTATACTGTAAATACGTGTGACCAAAATGTGTGTTACAGTTTTTTCCATCTAGCTTAATAAGGACTTCAGTATAATTGGGATCTCGTCAATGCTTATGAAGGTTTAGAAAGAAGTATTGTTTTTACAGTTCATAATTGCTGAAGCAGCTAACATTTTAGGGAAAGCTGGAAAAATCTTTCAAATATTGTTAAATCCAAAATGAAACAAAAAGGCAGCGCATATACGATTGATATTTGAATGGCAATTTGTGGTTCCCACTGGTGTGGCACCTTGAGTTCTGCATGAGCAATGATTTGATTGTATTTTGGATTATGGTTAGTTACCCTAAAGATAGGGAGATTCCTATTTACAGATCCATATGTTAAGTGTTTTAATGCCATATAAGTGGAGGATTCAAACCGGAGACTGAAAGTGAACACATCACAACATCCTGTGCTTAAATTCCTAGGTCATTTGAGATGCAACAGAAAGGTTTGTTTTTCTCTAGCACGGGCATTTTTTCTGAAAAGTGTTTGCCACATTGTTCTGCTGTGAAAGAGAGGATAGGTGGAATAATAAGGTGTTTTAGCTAGCAGTGCATTGGTCACGACAGTTATGGTTCATCTGCTGGCTTGCCTCTAAGGACACATCATTATTTTACTTCTTAGAGTGATTCTAAAAGGGTGCACAGACACCCTAATCTTTTCTCTTTCATCATCTTCCCTTTGAAGAGAAGAATTGGATCCTTGCAAACTGTGTTTTATTTTCTCCAGTAATCATTTGTAGCAATGTTTTGCACTTTCAAAATGTGCTTTTAAGGTGTCACTTGTGCTACGGCACCTTTTGATTCACTTTGCAGCTCTATTTACTGACTCTTTCAGCAACCAAAAAATTTTGGCTTCAATGTTAATTGTGTTATTGAGTATTATGCTGTATACTTACTGGTATCTCAAGCACAACTTCAGTATATCATGTAGTCAGATAAGACTTATTGTACTATTAAAAAACACATTGAAGTTATGGCATGCTTCAGATTCTTTAATCACAAGAGACATTGCAATTAGAATGCGAAAATTAATATCCAGTTGTCATACCTTATTTATAACATATGTTGTTTAGGTATTAACACTTAATCATGAATTTTTGCTAATGTAAACACTATTAGAATTGATTTGGTAGGACATGACACTCCCATTGCTGTTCCTATAATAAAACTGTTTCTGCAACTTTTGAAGTACCCTACAGATGTAGGCTAGATGGCTAAATGAGCCACTTGTACTCAGACAATCTGCTTGGTGAAAAGCAATGTAGAATCTGAAATATTTGGGTTTTTTTTTTCCTTCATGAAATATCAAAACTAGCTGGTTATGAAATCACTCATTGTTATCATTCATTAACATAAGCATGTGACAGGAATTGCGTAGCTGCTGAATTGAGGCAACACAATTAAGTGTTGCTTAATGCCTGAGAACTTAGCCCTCCGTTAGAAAAACAAGTCCAAAATGTGTGTCCCACAACACGTTTGTGTGTTTAAAAGAGGTAATATAAATAATCTTCTACAGCAATTTCCCTCCCTTCACCCATTTACTCTGTAAGCACCTGTTATGCTTTTGTGGTGGTTACATTTGTTCTTATAATGAAGACTGATTGTAGTTCAGTAATAGGAAATTCATTGATAGACTGTTGTAAAACAGTCTATGAGAGAAATTATATAGCCCACTCTTTAAAATTAAACAAAATGGTAAATGTTTACCTTGAAACAAATTGAGGAATGTTATTCTTGATCCTTTTTTCCAGGGAATCAAGGTTGCATCCTATGGGCCTCGAATATTAACAATAAAGGGTTATGGGCATCAAATCTGTGGGGAAATTGAGGACATGACCTATTCTGAAAGGGAATGTATACAGAATCACAAGGAGAAAAAGGAGATAAGTGCAGAAAGCAAAGAAGATTGAAGGTCAGACTGATCATGCTTTCAGAGTATGTAAAGAAAAAGTTATTAGTGGCAGAGATTTGAACTTTTCTGGAGACATAAGATTTAAAAGCCTTAATTGGAAACATCAGTTCTTTCCTCTACACTGAGAGCATGGAAATCCTTCTTATAGATAAGTGTAATGTCATCAAGGAAGGAGAGATTTACACATCAACAGCTGTAACTTTACAGGGAAGTTTTCACTTACTTTTTAAAGAAATGTCAGGGTTAGCTTAGACTAAGGGGATTTTTTTAATCAAAAAGAGATTCAGGCAGATGTTGATCCTAGCAAACCCCACAGCCTGGACCCTGTTCCCTTCTGTAACAGGATCAACTGCTGCTACCTTACTTTAATGCAGTCCTCAACATGCTACTACGTATGTCACAGCTGGCATGAGGTGGAGGCCTTAAGGATGGGAATTTTTGTTGTTGCTTGAAGAGATAAGTTTTGTTTTTAAAATGCATTCAACATCTTCTGATCAAAACACATGCTTGCTATAATTTGGGGGGGAGCTCTTCATATATCCTGTTTAGCTTAGGCTGTGTATGTTATTAATAGTAATACAGTCAACTTGAAGTGCTTTTTCAGGTAATGCTAGCATGAAACACATTTTCCAAGCTGAAAAGTAAGGTCTTTAGTGGTGTTCCAGAGATCACATTCCAGTGATAGGCTGGGACAATGTATGAATGGAATAATTTGCATGGAATTTAAAGCATTTAATCTAAAGGAATTTGCAAGAAGGTGTCTACTGTCATTTCTTCTAAAAAGAAAAGCAAAACAACAAACAGTTGTCACCACGGGGGTATGATGGGTTGGTTGGAAGTTTCTTCATAAATACCAACAGCTTTTATTACAAACACAGCCATCTGTGGTAGAATCTGCCTTGCGTACCTGTACAAGCCTGCAGTGGTTGGTTGTTAAATGGTCAGACATGATCCACAGTAACTCTACAGATTTTCCTTTTAACAGAGAAAAATACTGACTACTGAAGTCACGAGTAAGTGGTAAATGCTCCCTAAAGCTGGCATTTTTTCATGTGATCACCAAAAATAGAAATCAGATTTCGGGAAGCATTTGTTTTAGTAAGTTTATCCTCAGGTTGAGAAAAGCTCATTCCATGGAAATTCCTTTCATGTCTGAGCAAACTCTTTTGTAAATAAGTGAATAGAATAAATTATGGTTTATTAACTGTTGAAAGGAAGGAGGATTGCATATTTCTTTAGAAATTGACCCATAGTATTTTTCATTTTGATAGTATTTATGATGGGGTGTAGTAAACTAAGAGCGCTAAGATACAGCACTTATAATACATAATTATAATTTTGTTGCATCATGGAACTGTATAGAAAGTTATCTAATAAAATTATCCATTGAGTTTTCATCTTCCTAAGTCCTGGATCAAAAAGCTGGATATTAGTTGAATGCCAGTGGGCTATATAAAAATAAAGCTTCATTAGAAAGGAACAGCAAATTGTACTGTAACAGAAATAAATTTAAATACATTGTCTCCATTGAATTTATTTACACCTTAAAGGATAAATCATCTTTCTTATAATTTGAAAAGCTTTGAATTAACTGAGGGAGAGAAAATAAATGCATAAAAGGCAAATTCTTGACAGTCTTGCCAATACACATTTGGAACTGACAACATGAGAAATTATGGCATCAACCTAAAAAATTAAAATCCTCAGGGCTCTGAAAACATGAGACAAAGATAGTGGCATCTGTGTGCCAGAACTATGATATATGAATCCCCACAGCCATTATAGAATAATCAGCGACTGCCACGTGTATGGCACTTATTGTGTGTCTATAAAAATATACATAAATAAAAGTTATGACGTTTTGATCAGTAGGGGAGAACTGATACCTCTTTATTAACACTGGTTCCATAGCAAATGAGAACACAGGTGGGTACAACAAAGTCTCACAGGTTTAAGAGAAAGCAGTAGTAAATTTTACCTTGCATAATACTGTAAAGCACAAGGTAGTAATTTAATGAGCTTTTAACAAATGAGTTCATCTTGTACTTTAGAATGATATGAAAAATCGTGGAAAGGAACATACCCTTAGTCTGATGGAATTAAACAAATTGGAATATAAAGGAGAAGAAAATTTGCTATTAAAGAAATTAATAAATGTAACTTCTTACAGTGTCTGGCTGAACTTCAAATATCCTGACTTGAGGGATTTTAAGTGAGGACACAACACTGATCTGACTCTGTTTTAAAAATTGGATTGTTGTTAGTTTTAGGTACTTGTAGTATAGACACAGTGTGTGTGTTTATATGGAAATACTGTTTTACCAAGGCTCTAAGTCTTCACACAGGTGCTGCAAAGTTTGTAGGTGCCTGGGGTTTGCCATCTGGGAGATTTTCTTGAAACAAGTTTTGGCTGACTCCATGAAGGTGCAGGAAAAAGGTTCTCAAGTGTAGGTGATGTAATTTCAACTCAGACTGTGTTTGTCTGATGTCTGTTCATTTTTGGTTTCTGCCTTAAGGACTTGAACTTTTGCTCATCTGCTTTGCATGACAAAGTCTCAGAAAACTGAAGAGATTCTCCTTTGTGGCCAGGCAGTACAGAATTGAGGATACAATGCTGATTCACCAGGTTTCAACCCCCTGCGCGTTGCTGATTTCAGCAGTTTTAGAATTGGAATTCGCAAGACTCTGTGCTCAAATCGGGATTGCTGCTGGTATCCTGGAAAGTGATCCAGGACGGGTAATAATTAGGTTATGATGTCTTTGCTCTTTGGCCTCTTTTAAAGGAAAGCCCAGATCCTGGATCTGACTGTCTTACAGGCTTGAGACACCAGATAGCCCATGAAAATGAGGGAAGAAAGCAACAGCAGGTTTGAGGCATTCTTGTCTGTAACTGTGAGTACTAGGGAGACCTAGTTTGACGTACTTTTTATATTTTCCTCCTGGACTCAGCAAGCTCCTTCATGAATCTGTCCATCCGTTATAAATAAAAGCAATGTGGTGGTTTTGGCTCTAGTTTCAAGTGTCAAATCACTGAACTTGAATGGTCTTGCTGAGTCGTCTTCCTTGGGTTTGATAGTAGAGAAGATGAGTACAGTGCTCCTGTGTCCTTTTCCAGGCCTAGGAGTGTATTTGGTACATGAGGGAAGGGATGGGGCAGTGCAATGCCCCAGGTACCAGCTGGTAAGGTTTCAGTGATACAGGCTATGTCAGTACCAGTGATAAGGTTCTGGGTTGTTTTTCATTCATTAGCAAGAGTAACAGCAGCGTATGTGATGAGACGCATTAATTTTAGCTTGCTTTTTCTCATGCATTTGTAGGCACACAGTGTCTTTGTGTACAGTGTCTGGGGTCTTAGTGCCAGTCTTTCCTGTTACCGTATCCACGTAGGCTGGGAGTGTTTTTTCACACACAGGTGTTTCTGTATCACCTTTCGTTCTTAAGAAGCACAAAGTGGTTTACCAATTAGAAGATTTTTCCTAGTGGAATCAAATGCATATATTTCTGGAGTGTTGAAACGTGTCTGGGAGAAAGGAGTACTACTTCTGCTTGGAGAAAAAAGGGGAGCAAAATGCTAGGACGTGAATTTCAGCCTTGAAGTGCAATAGTCATTGTGCAGCTGCTGACAGAAAATAAAGACAAAAGCAATTATGACAGCTCATGAAAGAAGACTTTCTCAGTCTTGCCTAGGTAAAGGATAGCTCAGTTTTAGAATTACATCATGCACATGCTGTGGAGCATTAATTAAGCAATTGTTCACAGTGAGGCATTTTAATGAGTATGGTACTTCATACTTTTCATTCTTCAGTAAGTATTGTTTTGTAATTTGTATGTCATTGCATTTGCATATTGTGTAGTCTCTCTAAAGTCACCATTAAAAATCGATCATTGCTGAACCTTGGGCCTTCAAATACAAGAAAAAAAAAAATTGGCAACATTTGTCTCATGGCAACGGCTCTTCAGCACAGTGAAAGATGATACAGGGGTCTGAAGAAGAGATTTCTTTGTTTCAAAAAAATGTAGGACGTTCCTGTGTACATGTTTTTAGTATTCCAGTTCCCCTCAGGGAAGCATCCCCCACCTCAAAAATTGTGTAGACATGAATATTTCTTAAAAATGTTGCTAATTAAGCTGAAGCATATCACTTACACTGGTCTTCTCATTAAGCACTGTGTATTTTCTTTATTCTCTGTCAGACATTGTTAGTTCTTCTGTCCTCCCTTCATTTTGCCAGTATTAAACAGCACCCTGAAAGGACAGTGCTCAATGTTAGCAGAAACATGGGATGCCATCTTAGTTGAGCTACTCTGAAAGACATGACACAAGAATAGCTACGACTGGTTTGCTATTTTTTTTTTACATTTGTTTCATTTTACTGTTCTCTATTTTTACCCTTAACCTTACATTTCTGCTTTTAAACTAACATTTTCCTTTCCTCACAGTATTTTGTTTATCTTGCTGTTTGTGGATTTTATGAAAGCCTGGTCTGAGCTTTGATGAAACAGACTTTGGTATGCTTTATGGTTTTTTATTTTTTTTTAACACTATCTGATCTTGCTCAGCAAGCTTTTCAGTGTGCTTATCTTCATGCTCACTATGGGGAGTGAGAAGATGCAGAGAAAAAAATATACAAGCAGTGAAGTGGACTGGAAATGGAAATCAGCTATTTAAAAGTACAGCCCGGGTAAAAAACTTTGGCATTTGGGTGGAATTACATTTTTTATTTTTATTTTTTTTTAAGTAGCCCTGGACTAGCCACTGAAGTCAACTTTGGTTACCTCATCTAGAAAGGGTGGTACGTCATTTTCAAGACATCTGGAAAGTTAACATAATTGTATTTATAATAATAATTATAATAAGTTATAAATATAGCTCTCTAAACATTGCTGGCTGTAGTTTGAAAGCTCAATTCTTCCTGGTCAGGCAGCTCTAAGAATTCCTCGTGGTATTGGATGGGGACTAGGTTTGTTTCTCTGTGTCCCTGGAGGTATCATTAGAAAAAGAAAAGTGATGGGAAATACTGCACTGTTCTGGTTGTGTCTGTGCTGTGAATATATCCAAAACTTGATAAGGGCTTCCATTACTGCAGTATCTGAATTGTTTATGTGGCTGTTCTTATATCAACCCTTCCCTATTTTGCTAAGGTTTTACTGCATTTTTTTAGGTCTGAACAGAGACATAAGAGGGGGCAGTGATTTGTCACAGATTGCAAGTACAGCCTCTGGTGGAACAGACATCTCACAAGCCATAGGCTGCAGGGAAGTCCCAGATAGATGATTACTTCTTCTCTTGAATGACCATATTTCCTATTGCAGTGCTTGTCAGCTTCTCATTCTGCTCAGTTCATGTTATAAATAACATTACGAACGTGGAATATTTTAAAAAATGGCTTCTCTTGCTGAGCTCTATTCCTGTGAATAACACTGATGGCTATTGAGACAAGTCAGTCCTTTTGGTTCATTTTTTTGCATGGTATATACTCTGGCTTCTTTTTTTTCCCCTGGATTTTTCTTTCATCAACATTTTTCTTTTTTTTTTTTTTTAAATAGTAATTGTACTTGATCTTTCCATAGCTTGTAGGTTACTTCGAAGTTAATAGGAGAATTATCAGTATTTTCATGAGTGAATGTCTTGAATTAATGTTCTTCTCACCATTAAAAAGGATAAGAGAAGTTTATGTTAGTGTGTTTACCAGTGTGTTAATATAGCTCCAGCACTTATTTTGTCTGCCAGTGTTTCTAAATATCAATTCAAAGATATATTCACAGTGAGTTTGATTTCCAGTGATTGTGCATAATAAATGGACATATGCTTAACATAATTACATATTTGAATGCATTAAAATGCAAGAATGATTTGAGATACTTAAGCAAAGCTCAGTGAAGTACTGTGGTAGCCATCTACACTAATTGCTCCAGATTTAATTGTACCATTAAAGGTACGGGTATTTATATTGTAACAATATAATCTGTTTTAGGAAGAACTTGCAAAAAGACGGTATGTAATTGCATGCTTTCTATATTAGAAATAGTATTATTTCTATACGTGTTTTGTGGCAGCATGGTGATACCCCATGGCAAGCATGCCAAGGTTCTTGTGGCAAGCAGAGAATTTCCAATAAGGTATTGTTTATATGTATAAAGAACTTATTTCCTGGAGACATAATGTATTTGGCATAGAATGGGTCAGAGTTTTAGACCTTCGCATAAGCAAAATACCCTTGGAGCTTCAGTTAAAATCATACAGGGGAAGCTGTTCACACAAGAAAAGCTCTATCTTAAAGTATTGCCAACTAATCCTTGCGTGAAGTTAGTGCTTTCAAAAGGTAAAATCCAGAGGAAAAGGTTTCTTTTGTTTCCTGAATTAGCCAGGTGTAGACTCTAAATAATAGCCCTACAGAAGAGTCTTTTAAATTTTTGTCCTTTTTTGCATTGATTGAACTGGAAAGACTTATGTTCAGAAATGATACAAAGCAGGCAGCTGCAGTGAGAAAAACCTGGTCAGCGTGAGCTTCTTGTACATCTGGGTTATGAGGTTATCACAAAGTAGAGAGGAATTTGAGCTTCAGGCTATGTAGGATATAGAGAACTTCAATGTTAGCCTTATGAATAGAGATACTTTAAACCAAAGCCAGCCAATGGTTGGTTAATGTATTTCAAAACAGCCTTTTCTCTGTACATGGTGCATTTCATGTGCAAACAGACTTAGGAAATAGGTGTTGCCACCACTACTTTTTTTAAGAAATAAGCTTCCATAACACTTTTAAATTTGAAGATAAACACAGAAAAACCCAAAAAGCCAGTCTGACATAATTCTGAATTTTAGTAGCATGCCACTAAGGCATAAAATAAGCAAAAGGGGGCTTTGTTTCTGCATTTTTTCTTTGTTTAAAAACCTATTCAAGGTCATGGTTTGAATAGAAAAATAATTGAGTTTGAGACACCATATGGTGTGGGATGATTATGACATCCCTACTGAATGTTGTAGGGTACTACTTTTTCCAAAAAAATGTTGACATTAGCATTGAAATGGCTGCTGACATAAAAACTTTCATTAAGAGAAAAATCTTGAGTCAATCTTTCCTGATGTTTTCCTTTTTTCTTTCTTCCCCCCATCATGATAAGATGCCCACTCCTGAAATGCAAAGGGGGGTAGCTTACCTCGCTGAGCTCCAGCCTGTCACAATTACTCACCAAACTTTACTACCCTTTCACAATAACTTCTGACTCACAGTGACAAATCCTAGACCATAAAAGGAACTAGATTCCAATGCCGTGTGCCTCTTGTTAGTCATTTCACAATATTTATGGAGCTGCTTGCAGAGAACATTATTCCTGTTCTCTGTTTTGTAAATCAAATAAGGGTAAATTCTATTAAAAGAAAATATACTTGAAGGCTGTAAAGTTTGGGGAAGTTTCTTCATTTTGTCTTTGTCTCTCAGTGTTTTTGGCTTTGGAAAATATGAAGGTGATATCAATTCTGTCATCTTCTTTCCTGTACAGTCTAACTTTGAAGAATCCTGTATGTAAGGAACCTTTAATATCATTTTTATTGGGCATGTTATCCCCCTAAATGCCCCAAATGGGCAACATTCTCATTAACTTGAGAAAATTTATTATAAACCCACAAATAAGTAACAAATAGGAGGAAAAAGAACTTGGTAACATTATTCTGAGATATTAAAATTGAAGAGGTAGTTAAGTATCACAAAAATTCACAGTAGCTATGCAAAGAGTATCATAAAAAAGCAAGCTGTTATAGCCTAAACAATCTAACCTCATCCCTGCCTGTAAGATGGTGATTTCTTTTCTCATCCAGTTTCTGTGGGTAGCAAGATCCCAGACCTTTCCAGATCAGTGCAGCATCAAGTAGATGTAAATAGAGCACAAACACTTTTGTTATTCCCGGGTACAGTTTCTCTAAACTTGAACTAGGCCCTAGGCTTCCCATGTCTCTTGTTTATATGGTTGCCTGTGCTCCTAGTGAATGAAAAAAAAAAATATCAAAATTAAAAAAAAAAATCAAAATAGAGTAAGTAGTCTGTACTTTCACAGAAACACAACTGTGTTGGAAAACGAAACTGGTGTGTGTATATAAAGACTGTGACAGAGGTAAGGAAGGCCAAGCTATTTTGCTTGTTCCTGATGCCCACTTTGCTTGTCCCTAAGACCTATTTCTGTGTGGACAGTAGGACAGGCTAGCAGTAACTAGCCTATGTATTTTGCTCTCTGATCTAGCTGATGCTGAAATTTGTGTGATTAAAAACCAGCACGGATATATCGAGGCAGGGAAGCAGAAGGAGTGCAATGTATTCCTAACTTTGTGCCCTCGTAATAGCAGTCGGTGCGATCTCTGTTGTTTTTCTTGATTTGTGGTGTAGCAACACGGTGAATCACAACAGCACGTCCATATATCAGCTTTTTGATGTGTTTCTGTGGGGTGTGCAGTCAGGCTGCTGGAGACTTGCTTGCTGCCTCAGGCACTGGTGCGTGTAGATGAGCCTCCTGTGAAATGTAACTCATAGGAAAGCACAACAATCCTGAGTGCCAGTCACCAGGCTTGGCTGGGAACTTGCCACAGAATGAGACGAGTCCTTGCGCAGAGAATTGAGCTTGCAATTTGCCTTCAGCTTGAAGGTAGCCACTGTTCGTGTGTGCAGCGGAAATCTAGGCAGTGCTGTAACTGCTTTATGAGTCAACCTCTTCTATCTAGTTTGGAATTTTTGTTTTTAAAAAATAGGACTAATTACCTTTTAAACAGAGGGTGAAGAAACAGCCCTCTAAACGGTTGGTGGGAAAATACATCCCTGCCCTGGGAATAATTATCTTGCTGTGCGTGAAAAGTACATGGGAATAGAAGAATCTGAAAGACACAGTGATAAACTGAAGAGCTGGCTGAGCTGCCAGATCAAGAATCACACAGCAGGAGGAAGGAGGCAGGTGGGCTCTGAGCTGAAAGCCAGCACAAGGACTGTATGTTCACAGTGAAGCTGTACTCCATATCCCACTGAAACTTCCCACATTGCCTCCCTGGCACAATATAGTGAAAAAACAGAGTTCAATAGCAAAGGTGTTCAGCAGAAATAATGTTGTTACTAGAAGACTAGGTGAATTTCACCTGCTTTAGTTAATATTTTTTTTTCTCTTGGCTGTATCAGCCCACAAAAAATCCAAGCAGCATTAATGTTTCATCCTCAGGAATTTCCTGTGTTTACAGGAAAGCATGTACCCTATGAAGAACTTCTCTCTGTTTGTACGTAGGACAAGTGACATGTGAGGAGGTGAGGGAAGAGTCAATTCCCAAAACTTGAAGGCTGGAATTACTTTGTACCTGTTTCATTATTTGTATTTTGAATTATGCTGGGATTTATCAAGAGTTCTAAGAGCTAAAGTGCTGTTGATCTGTAATTTGGACTAGATGATTTAAGATCTCGAAAGGAGATATTCCCTTTAGTTAGTACATGTGCTTTAAGGAGAGGCCACAAAGAGCAATCCCTTTTACTGCTGCATGTAGTATGGCAGAGTTTCAGTGATTCAGTTTTTAACACAAGCATTTCAGCTGGCCATCTGTGTTGAAGGAATGCGGACAGCATTTGGGTGAAATGTTTGTCAATGGAGTTAAATTTCTGTAAATTTTTCTGCAGCTCATAGAACACAGATATAAATAAATGTTTAATGAATGAAGCTTCCAATATGGCAAAACTTTGGCATGAATGTCTGAAAATGTCACTATGATTCGTATTGCTGTCGAATTTTAAATTATGCCTGAAAGAAGGCAGAAAGCTGAAATCATCTTGCTGCTGTATTGTTGTACCATTAAGGGAAAAATTCAGGACAGAGGGAAAAGATCAGTCTCTTTCCCTAGTGATTTGCCTGAATTATCTTTTTTGCTCTTACACTTATGACTTTCTGTGTTGTCTTAACGTACCTTCATAAGATTTTTATCACATATTTGAATATTAATATGGTGGCTCCTCATCATGTTGACATATTCCCACCTATTAACCATGTGTAATTTACAATCACTTACTCATCTTGCAAGTTAAATCTGGCAGTTACCCAAGAGTCTTTTAGGCCATGAGTCTGAAGTGCTGAAGAGGAGTTATCTTTCCCTATCAAATGGTCAGCTACTTAAAAAAAAAAAAAAAAAAAAAAAAAGAAAAATTTTTAAAATTAAAAAGCATCTTGTGGAGATGTATACATAAATGGCATCCTCCTGTTATTTTTGGTCTTTTTAATCAACTTGAATTTACTAGCGCTTGTAAGTAGAACTTCACTCTTGTTCCTTTCCATTATTTACACTTTGGGAGGGGGAAAAAGCAACATTTAAAAAAATTATTTTTTCTAATGCTATTTTTTGTCTCTTCCTAGGGATCTAATAACTATATCACAACCAGATACTGCAAATTTCCAGTGTGGATGGGTTTGTTGTTTTTCTCTAGTCAGTTAATCTTTTCATTCAGTTCTGGGCTTCTCTTCTCCTCTTTCCACTGTCTCATAGTTTAGCATACCAGCAGATTTCAGTATAAAGAATATTTTTCCACTTAAACTGTGTGACTGCAATAAAAGCACCTTTAGCCAAAGCAACTAAGGGAGGTGTTTAAACAAATCTTCCAGTTTCACTCAAAACTTGCATATGGAGCTGCATTTCTCAGGCAATCTTTACTTTCATCACCCCTGTGAGAAGTGCCACCAAGGTGGAACAAAAATAGCAGGAATAAACCTTGAACCATCTAAAAGAGTGGAGTGCTCTGAATCCGGGCACTTCAGAGAAGTCTGGAGATGAGCCACTGGCCTTGTGAGACATAACCCTGGTGCAGGTGAGTCAGGGTGCAGCAATCATATTTACAGTGGCTCATAATTAAATCTTTCATGATTTGTGTTTTGATTGCCCTCTCTTTTCCTTAACTAATCCTACCATCCTTGTAACACAAGAGCGCTGTGACCTTTGGACATTAGCTTTGCATATATGAAGTTCCAAGTAGTCTCAGCTAAAGCAGAGGTGTGCAGCAGGACAGTAAACAAAGGAAATGTCAGAGGTATTTTTGGCAGACTGGTTTCTTTGCAGAGCCCTAGAAGTAGGTTCACAAAATTACCTGATACAGCATTGAGAAGGCACATCCAGAGTGAGGTCAAGGAATCAGAATTTTGTTTCTGTGTTTGCCCTGGATGCAAATATCTGAATGTCTCAGATAACGGGATCTCTTTGCTAGATGTTGACTGTCCCCTTGGCTGGGAATAGCCACCCAAGACTGAAGTTCATCACATACAGTTACTCTGGGGCAACTGTAGTCTTTTGCAGCTGTAACTTTTTTCCACTTGGATTTACTTTTGCATCTAACTCTTTCTTCCCTTAAAGGGTGAAAGCATCTGCCTAAATTCATAAACTGTGATTTTTATTTCTTTTTTCTTTCTATTTTTCTAATACGTCTTCTAAGGATTTTTTTTTTCTCCAGTTAAATACTAAGGGTTATTTTCCCATCCTTAGAAGATTTATTATCCTGTTTTTCATTTTCTGCTCTGAGTGTGTGTTTGACACATCTTTAGTTATTAGACTGGAAGCCTGACACTTCAGGAAACAGAAGATGTTTGCCTGCATTATGTTTCATATTATAAATGGTTCTTGTTCTATACTGTGCAAACAGGCTCCTTGAATAATTTTACGGTACACTGTTGAGAACGGCGGTAAGCCATTTGCCAGTAAATCAGCATTTCTTACAGCAAACTCTCCATGCTTTGTCAGCCACTACATCTAGGGAATAAAAATCTAATAATAAAAAAAAAAGAGAAATCAAAACATGGAACAGTTATGGCTGATCTCCCTGAAAAATTTATACTGTTTTGAGTATAGGATCTGAACACCTGGGATTTTTTGGATAGTGTCCATTACTAAAGCTTTGAGATGTACGGCAGAACATGTAAAGCATCTGCCTTTTTGCTGCATTTGTGGTGTTTGCAAGAAAATATACTTGCCTTTTTGCTTGAGTTGCTTGTCTGGATTTGAGTTTCTTCAGTTTACCTTCAGGTGTAACCGTTCCCAGCCTCGCTGGAGGCTGCCAGTGCCTTTATCTCGGGTCTCAAGGTTTTTCTGCACCATTTGTCAGGAAGTCTAGTGATAGGACAAGGGGTAATGGTTTTAAATTGGAAGAGGGGAGATTTAGATGAGATATTAGGAAGAAGTTCTTTACTGTGAGGCACTGGAACAGGTTGCCCAGGGAAGCTGTTGATGTCCCATCCCTGGAAGTGTTTAAGGCCAGGCTGGATGGGGCTTTGAGCAACCTGCTCTTGGGAGAGGTGTCCCTGCCCATGGCAGGGGGGTTGGAACTTGATGATCTTTAAGGTCCCTTCCAACTCTGACCATTCTATGATTCTATGATTTCCCTCAACTCCTCTTCTTTCAGAGTATATACTTTATAGAAAAATAAGAGATTTTAAATGATGGAAAAGGAGATTTTTTTTTTTCTTTTCTTTTCTTCTCCCCAGCCCCCCCCCGGCAAGCATCCAGGCAGATCCTTGAGAAAGTTTACTTGCTGGTTCACTTCTCAGGGCTGAGATAGCAGAAGGACAGAAATATGTGGTATCTAGAGGTATCTAGAGGTACAGTTAAGCTGAAGATCTTTGCTTTTTGTCTTCAACCCACATTCTATTTAGTTCTTATTTTCTGTATGGAAGTAGCTTTTCCTTTTGATTAAAGGAAAAACTGAGCTTATAAAATTTGGCTAAGCATTACTTATTTTTTTTTTGAATAGTACTTGAAACAGAGGCTGTTTACAGTACTGTAGGTTTGATTCTCTCATGCTTTTTATCATCAAGTTAGCTTGGTAAGTTTGGTACCCGGTTTGATACCATGTTCTTAACTGTGACAGCAGATCAACTTTGAGCATTTCCTGCCAGCGGAGGTTCTTACTGTCTGTTATCATCGTGGCATGGCAACCTGGTCCTGCTGTGGTGATTGTTCATTGAGGACTGCTTCCAGGTTTATATTCCCTGCCGGGTAGCTTGCGCCTGTACTGAGCCTTATCACAAGCACAGAATCTCACTTGTAATCTGGATTGCTTCAGTGGGAACAGTATCAAGGCCACATATTCAGCACTTACTACAAAGTCCTGAGCTCTGTGTGCAGCCAGACTTCTGGTGTGCACCGTGGACAGAAAGCACTCGAGTTGGAGGGATTACTATGTGGATGTGTAGCCACACCGCGTAGGCTGAATATCGGAAGATTGTCTCTGTGCTACCTGTTTGATACTGAAACTTTATCTTTTTGCTTAAAGGCTTTGTGGTGTGGTTTTCTTTAGATGTTCACTGTGCCTTGGCACAGAGAAATGTGCCTAATCTGAAAAACCTGGAGTTAGATGTCTAGATTTGAGTACTTAGGAAACGTGAGGAAATACACAGATACTTAATTCTAAGCTTTAGTTTAGTCTCTTTCTGCTGTGATCTATTATTAAAACAGAAACCAATCATGACAAGGTGGGGTTCCTTGGCTCACAAAATTGAGTTGAAAATGTTGACAAATATATTCATGGTGTCCCAATATGATTGCACTATTTCTCTATTTGCAGGGCTTCTGTACTGCAGTCTCACCTAATCCAAAGCACGGCATGACTCCTTTTAGAACTAGTCCCTTCTGTCATATCTCTCTCTTCTTTTAAATCCCTTCAATCAACTTTCAGTAAAATAGAAAATAGGTTTTATTGCTTATTAAAAGTTGTATGATGGAGGCCTGACTTATCTTCCCTACCTTCTGTCACTGACAAACTTGGATCAACAGCTGCTAGATATTCATCCAAACGTATAGGTTGAAGCATTGTGGACTTTGTGCTCTCAGTAACTTTATTTGACAACCTTAACAATCCCAGGAGAAGCTTCAGAAAAAACCCAAGCCACCCAAACAAGTAGTGGAAACAATCCCAACACCACACATTTAAAAGCTATAGATCACTATGGCAACCTAAAATCATTAAATGTGTGTGACTTGTGTATTTCATTTTTTATTAGCTAGGTATATCAAAGGTGAAAATTTTGCTTAATTTCAGCTGCAAAAGTTGACAATATTAATCTATGGTGTAATAGTCACTGTGTGATGGATCCATAACTGTGTTGTGTATTTTTCAGATCACTGCACAGCATTAAGCTGGTATATGGAAGTATTTGAAATGCTCAAAATGAAATAGCTCAAGAACCAGGTACTACATATGTGCTAATAGGATCTTGGGCCAGGGTCATCAGCTCAGAACCCTGCTACAAATATGGCATCGCTGTGTCACAGCCCACCTAGGGCAACCCCTTCTCTTTCACTAGTGATTTCTCTGTCTTTCATTGAGGAATTGCATTGTTGACAACTTTGGGTTCCTTACAGGATTCCTTCTACATGTGTATACCTGATTTGGGAATCCCCTGAAGGCCAGCCATGCATGTTTTCACTTTCCTCATAACTTTGCCTTTCATGATACAAATAAAGTCACACAAAAATTGCAGCTGTTCCAGATCACTGTCTGCACCATAGACTCAAGAGTTTCCTGTCTGATGCAACCTGCACTGTTCTCTTCAGCCAAAGATGAAATAACAGGTTTGTTATATTAAAGTTAGTTCTTCTTCACAGTGGTTCAGTTCCCCCACGCTTCTTGTAGTGCCTATTCTTCCATTTGGTATAAACAATTCATTGATCAGGTGTGGTACTTTTTAGCTTCACTTTATTTTTTGTGAACGTCAACAAGTTATAAAGTGAGTGTTAGGAAAGGAATAGTATGAGGTCTGTCTCCAGACTTAAAAATAAATAAATAAATAATATTAAAAAAAAATCCTTTAACATGCAAGAAAGTCAAACGTGCTGTATGAACTTGTTAAACACATTTATTGAGCTCTTGACAGTAACCAAACACAGTGAATGACCATTATAAACAAGAAAAAAGGCATTCGCTTTTACTTGGTCAGCTCTTGCTTTACCTGTAAAGAAAAGGTATCTTTTTCTACCACCAATTTACAGGATTTGAATTTGTTTGTCCCAATAATGGATTCAGCAAAGAAAATGGCAATTTTGTTGTTGTTTCAACTTTGTGCTTCTGAGCCCAGCTCCTGTTAATGATGGACTATAAAGTGGAGTTAAAGTTATACGAGTTTTAACTGCATTCCCAATTGCCATTAACTCACTTAATTGGCTGCAAACAAATAAATGAAGTAAAAAAAAATAAAATAAAAAAAGAAAAAAAAGAAAAAGATACGCACAGATAATGCAGCCACAAGTAGTAGAGGCTTATTATTTCAGAAAGGAAAAAAATAAAACAAGTTTGCTAAATTAATTTGTTAAACACATTTATTGAGTTGTTAATAGTAACCAACACAACGTATGACCTGTTGTAAAACAAGAAACAGAAAATGGATCAATTCTGATTTTTGGCAAATCCTACTACAGATATGTGACAAAGAGGGAAATATTTCAATTTCCTTTATATTCTGCAGTGATATATTTACAATACTTATCTCTCAAAGTCTGCCCCTTTTTTAATTAAATGAACAGAAAGATCATAACCTAGAAATAAGTTTCCTCTACGGTCTTCTTGTTCTGTCTTGTCAGTATCCATTAATGATAGTGAAATAATGAGAGCTTTCCAAGGATTACTTGGCACACAGAACACAACTCCACTTTGATGCTGTACCGAGCCACCTTTTTTCTTTATTTTTTTTTTATTTTATTTTTTTTTTAATTTGAGGGAGGGGGGAAAAGAGGAAGAATTTCATATGTACAAAGGCTGAAAAGTCTTTCTCTGTGAAGCTAAATTAGTTCAGGAAAACTGTATCAAAATTGTAATCACATTTACGGTAATACTGTCTTTTAACTTTTTTTTTTTTTTTTTTTTTTTTTTGATTACCACCGATCATATGAATGAATTTTGAGTTGAGTTTCCAACATGGCAGCTCTTTTCCTACAGCACGTTTGCACGTGCTGCGGCGAACCCAAAGAGAGTGAGCTTGGGTGCTTTCTAGATTATGTCAAGTCACAGTAGTAGCATTCCACTGAGGTTATGGGTTCTGCCTGCTCTGTCTTACTTACTTGAGGAGCCATTCATTTACTGAAAGGAAAGAGAAACAAAACAAAAACAATTATGCTTTAATAAACTCCACACATGAAACTGCCCGGATTAAACACTATATTAGGCACTCAAATTGTCTTGAAAAAGCCAGGAGGCTGAACTTCCTCCTCTGTCTGAAAAATAATTAAATCTGAATGACTGTTTCTTTGAAGTACTGTAACTCAGTCATCAGCCTTGCTCCTGAAAATCTGCTTTTTTCTTTTTTTGCCCTTCAATAAAACTCCTTCATAACAATAACATTATTCGTAAAAAGGCACTTTTATGCCATTTTTGCAGGTACCATAACTGTGTGCATATGTAAAAGATGCATAAGACACATTACAGCTCAGTTGTAAGCCCTGAGATCTGGCAGTATAAGACTCTACCAGGAAGAGACTGGGTTGGTTTATTTGTTTAATATCCACTGCATAACACAAACCTTTCCAATTTGGGTGGTTTTTTATGGTGGTGCACCTCTAAAGGGAAATTTATTCATTTCTCTGAGGTCAGCTGTCATCGAGACTAGTTCATCCCCCTTTTCTTTCAAGGTGGGTAAAACAGGGCAAAATGCACTTTGTAAGGTGAGAAGACTTTAAAATGAGGCTAGAAAACTGAAGGCCTGTCCTATTTGCTTTTAAAAAATAATTAGATGTCCCAGACTAGTGGGGTTTTTGTCATGCTTTTCCTGCATGTGTCTGAGCTAGCTCCTTCATCCATTTCCAGTAAGAAATGTTTGACTCGCACCATTAGTCCCCCAAATCTGGAGTTTCATCTGTTTTTATTTGTATGCTTTATTATGCACTTGGGTTTCTCAAAGAAAAGAGCTCAGTGTAAGCATAGAAAGGATTACTCTGGAGGTAGAACGTACCTCTATATTGTAGTTTCTGTGCTCTATTGTTTGGACAATCTTTTCCCTGTAAACTAAAGTTGATATTAGTTCGGATACATCGATTGTTGAGAGGCTGAACTGGTCTGAAATTGTCGCTCATGCTCAGAAATATCTGTGATGGCTGATTCTGGCTTAGCAGTCGTAAAGAATGCATCTATACAAAATACAAAACAAGGATTTTTAGTACTGGTCTTTTCTGTAAGCAAACAACATGCAACACTATTAAATAGACTACTTAGTAAGTGAAAGTTAAACAGAATTTCAGTGATGGGTTGAAAGAGTTAACCTTCTGTGGTCCTCTGTTTCTGAGCCCCATTTTAAACCAAGTAACTGGTTTTGTGTTGAGTAAATGAAAATGATGTGAGGTGTCCTTGGCTGCTCAGGAAACAAATGGAATCCAGAATACTGGATGGCAGCAGCTGGTGCAGAGAAAATGAACTCGATGAATGACAAGAGGTAATTTCCCAAGTTTTGTAGCTATTAGTGTAGCTTCCAGTTGAGAAGACACAGTTTTGGATGATGGTACTCAGGAACCAGGTATGGCCAGTCAGGATTGAAAGGATAACTGAGAGTCATGCCACTGAAGTAATGAAATTAATGATCTTCAAAAGAGAAATCCTCTTTCCATTATCAGCTTGTCTAGATACTGTGTGTGCTGTGTCTGAAGTGTTCTTACAGTAGACTCTTGTCACCTTTTGAGATGTTTTTATGGATTGCAGAATTTTTGTGGCTGGAAAGGACCTCCAAGATAGAGTCCAACCATGCACACACAAAAACCCCTTACAATCTTGGCCTCTAGAGCATGCCCAGGGATGTGGAGGTATTTAAGGATCAGCAGAGGGAATTACTGAATCCTCCAGGATTTTCAGTGTGCCCAGCAGTGGCTGGATGCAAGCTACAAGCAGACAGAATTGGTTCTTTTAATGACTATGCAACTCTGCTAAAAGTGTGTTAATTGGTTCAAGTCAACCAAAACATTTCAAACTTTGTATGGGGAAACTGGCAAGAGAGGGGCGGGGCTGGGGGAAAGCTGCAGTTTGTTTATCAGAAACGCTTAAAATATTTTGATTTAAAAATATTAAAAAAAATAAATCAAGATTTTTTCCATGTCAGAGTACAATTTAAGAGGTCTGGTTTTGACATTTAATGTTTAAATGGGGAAATTGACTAGCTGGGGTTTACATGCTAAAAATCTTTAAAAGCTTCCAGGGAAAACTTGTACTGTGCATTACTTTATCAGTCGGAGTGCACGATGTAATTAGTAAGTACTCCATGAAATCAATTTGCAGCACTGATAATGGAGGATGTAACTAACCAGTAGAGCACGACAAAGGATAAGCATCATAAGATGATAATTCGTAGGTACTACTAGCATAGACTCAAGAAATATGCTAATCTTTGTTTTGTACATTAATGTTGTAACTAAAAATGTTGCTTGTGGGAAAATGTTTGGGTGCCTTGCTTGGAGAGTTCAGAATGTACAGCATGTCTGCCTGTGCTCAGCTGTGCCGTTCTCCCAAATTACCCATTTAGAAAAGAAACCGAAGTGCTTTGGCTGCTTCTAGACAAAATTGGACAGAAGGAATATCAGAAAGATAAAACATCTCTCAGGCTTTTTAAAGTCATCTTATTTACAATGTTAATATGATTTTAAATCCCAAAGTAATGTTTTGGGTTGTTTTATCATTCCTCATTTCATTTCTCAGGCCAGATTGCTTCTGCTACATGCTTGGGACAGGCAGATGGTGGTTCAAGTATTCCTTTGGGATTCTAGTACGCAAGAGAATAGGTTTTAGTTCAGCTCACAGCTCTGTAGGCAACTCGCTGATGGAAGCTCTGCAGAAGGCTGCAATTGGTGTTAAATTTGTTGTTTTCAGATGTTAGACCTTGGACTGTGAGTCATGCAGAGATGTAGTCTTTATGATTTTTGCACTGGTGTGTTTCCTCAACAGCATAATTTTACTATGAAACTAATTGTGCTTTTTACTAATAGGGGCTTCAATTTGCCAATTTGATTTTTTTTCTGGAGATATTTGCAATGTCTGTCCTGTCATCTTATGCTATATCAGAAAGCACTCGCTGATGTGTTTTCAGGAAGGCCCAGTATATTGGATCTCTGTCCTGTAAATCTGCTATCGATACGTATTTAAACGGCCATAAGCGTTGTTCACAATTTGTCTGTTTCTTTCTGACCCAAGAGTGGCCTATGTTATACTTAATAATCTTGGTTATTTTTGTACAACATTGCTGTACTTTTTTTTGGAATCCCCACATACCTATTCACAGAACCATAGAATAATGTAGTTTGGAAGAGACTGCTGGAAACCAAAACCCTCACTGAAAGTAGGGCCCACCTCAAAGTATGTGCGTGTGTGTGTGTGTGCAGATGCTTAAGGAGCTTGAAATAGTTAATATTTTTATTTTAGCAAAAAAAATCTGAAACATATTTGCAAATGGTATAAATTGCAGGCAGAGATCCCTACAGCAAAAGGTAGAATCTAATTTTGTATGTAAAGCTACAAATACATGTGTTTAAAATACTCTTTTGTACCCGTACTATATTTTGTAATTTTTTTAATTATTATTATTTTTACCTGCATCCTTGTTATGTAGACAGGTTTGTTCATTATTATCCAACTTGCTGTTTCATAGCAGGGTGGAATTGTCATTGACCCATCATATGTAATGAAACTAGACGTCTCTGGATAAAGTTCCTCAATATTAAGCCCCTGTAGTAAGTATGCATCATCTAAAGAAGGAAAACAATTGAGAAAAAAACAATACCTTTGCAAAACCCACAAAAAATTATCCCACCTTTTCAAGTACAATATGTATTTCAGAACATCATCCCCAGTTTTACTGAAATATGAAGTGTAATGAACATACACTCTGAATGCTCCAGCAACTTGGACAAGAGCAAGTAACACGGATTCACTAAACCTTTTTGGGTTGAGTTCTGTTCTGAGATGCCCGTGGACACCTTCTGTGAGTTTAGCACAAGCATTCACAGTGAAACTCTGAATCCACTTAGAAGCTTCTTGAAGTTGCAGTTATTGATTTAGATGCAGCAATCTTCAGAGAAGGTCAACTTACCACACTTTGGAGTGATTAACAATTTTTGCTCAACAAAGCCTTGGGAAGGCCAAGAGTGTTAAAACTTAATTGCCCTACTACCATAGGAGGAAGTTAAGGTTAATGCATGATAATAAAGCTGCTTGGTGAAACCTGCTGGCCTTTCATGTGCACAGTGGGGGTGGACGCAATGCGAGCTCACTCAGAATGCTAAAATTGAGGTGGAAAAGTACGTCGGAAAGCAGCTTACATGGGTCCCTGCTTTTATCCTAAGTCTCCCTGGGAATTAATGAGGTATCCCTCTGCAACAGAATTCAGTCTGTGGACATGTACCAAAATTTAATGAGATATGGTTATATCTTTTAAAATTCAGCCATGTTCCTCAGCCTTCTCTATACTCTGTGCACTATTTCCCTTGTGTAATGCTGGCCGTACGGTATTTTTGGCAGTGCTGTCAAAACTGGAGCTCAGATTTTCCTGCCAAATTTTAAACTGCAGGAGTTCCTTAATCGAAAATGGTCAGGAATACACATGCTTTACTTGTTACATGCTACTGATGTGGTGTATCTCAGAGAAAGCTGGGCTGGTTACGAGCTGTAATGTTGTGAAATCTCTTTGCGTCCTTTCACCTGCATGTGGTATGTTCAGTGTGCTTCATCTGCAGAGTGAGTGCTAAAATGCTGTACTGAAAGCTGCATATTTAGGCGTTTCCCCTGTCAGTACACAAGACAAACTGGCATTGATTTTAATGGAAGGCAAAGAAGATAGTACAAATAAAATAGAAGATACTGCTCAGACTGAAGAAAAATGTTGAAAGTGCATCTTTTTAGGTCAATGTCAATAATTTTGGCATTTCTGATGTTTTTCATGTACCATTCACTGTAAGTTTTTAAAGGTTTTAGTTTTGTCTGTTGATTGATTTTTTTTTTTATTATTATTATTTATTTATTTTTTTAATTAAGCTGATAAACAGTTTCTTGGCCATTGGGAAAGGATTGCAAATGGAACCAAGGAAAGAAATATAGATGACCAAGAAAGTAAATAAGAACTAAAAAAGAAACGAGTAATTTAACATATTATAGCTGAAGGACAGAAGTTAGAGGAGCAAAATTCTTGTCTCATTCTATTTAATGGAAAAAACAAGGACTGCAGACTGTTTTAGGCAACAGAAAATCAAAGAACATAGGCAAAACAAATGTGATTTTTATTTTTTTTTTAGATTTTATTCAATTTTGACATAGTGGCAGTCAACATGCTACAGGCTTGTGGTGTAGCAGATTTAGTGGCTACAGCATCAGTTAAGGTGTCAAGGTGAGACTGTAATGTTTATACCACATTGACCAGTGCCTTGCAGTTATTTCATATTTCAAATGTGTTTGTTTCTTTATGAAATATAATCTTGGCATGTCCTTTCAAGTCTATCAGAAATACAGCTTTCTGCCACATTCTTGCACTTCAAGCCAAGGTAATTGCCCTCCCGTATTAGCTGGGTGCTCAAGTAGAGAGGAAAGTGCTATTAGTGTCTTATAGGTGGGTGACTGTCACTTTTTTAACGTGCTCAGCCTTCACCAGCCCATGGCCTGGGATACAGTTTTTTCTAAACCCAAAATTTTCCAGACAAAAATGTGAAACCATTTCTATAGTATTAGAGTCAAAATACTGAAAAACTTTACCAGCTAGGGATGACTGAATACACCTGTGTTCTATTCATTAAAAACATTAATTGCAGTGCAGTGGTAATTTAGGTGGAATTACATGAGAAGAGAATGAATGCATCTTTTCAAGCCAGTGCCTGTTTTCAATGAGTCATCACACATTTTTCCCTTTCCCACATGAACATCCTGTTCATTATTTATGAGCCATGGAGGGTTGTGTGTTAGCTCCAAATGGCATGGAGTCAGTCAGAATAGATAGTCTCAAACTCCAAGGACCAAATCTGCTTTGTCACATTCATACTGAATTCAGCTGGGCTAAAAAGATTTAAACAAGGTGGAATTGTCCCTGAAATGTTTGCTAGCAGATGGAAAGCTAACTAAAGATTAATGTAGATGAGGGAAATTGATGATATATATACATATGTATGTATTTTGTGTGCGCCACATTCTAGTTGACTAATTTGTATTCAGAAGAGGGCACCGATTATTAACAGTAGGTCTACTTATCAAATGGAAGATACAGAAAGATTTGTTGCTAGCATTAGTTCAGATAATCATGGGGGTTCTGGAGCTGTCTCATCTTGCTTTAATAGAGAATGTAATTCATTATTTTGATACGGGCTTTTAACTCTTTTCCTGTGGATCTACAGTGTTTGGTCATTCTCAGAACATAGTATCCCTCTGGGGGTGGACTGTTGCATGTAAGAATGTGGGAACTGTGTGGGGCATGGTCCTCCTATGCATTCAGGTAAGTCTGATATATTGCCAGTGCTTTCAAGATCAGGAGAGATGCTCTCCTTAGTCTTTCTGAGCTTTGGATCAACTCCTTGGGTACCTTGTTTGCATACTAACGGACCTACAAAATGTGTGGCCATGTTCTCCACCAGCACCCAGTGGTGAAATGGCTCCAAACCTGGTTCATTGTCTCTGTCTTCACTTGGAATATGCTTCAGGAGAGACAGTAAATTATAGTGTCAAAATCCATCAGTTGTGATTAATGGGAAACGGGAGGAAGGTATCACTTGATGAAAAGGGGAAGGTGTGGGTGAATGAAATAATGAAATAAAAAGAGTTTGGCCAAGTAAAAGCAGTATTTATTCACATCTGTATATGGGTTATATTCCCATGGGAAATCAGATGACTCCATGAGAATGGCCCGAGAAAAGGCTACAGAATAAGCACTTGGTTATCAACATTTTTCCCGTGAACAGCTTTGCTGTTTCCCTTTCCTCACATCTCAATACAGGTTTCCCATTCTGGAACTGAGACAGAGCTGCTGGGTTCACACTAACACTAGACTGTAACACTTTAATGTCTCGTCTTGTCGTATACTTATTGCAAATATATAGTTCAAAATGGTCGAAATCACCATGTGTGATCTCTTTCCAGTAATAAACTTGCTTAATAACCCCATTCAGCCTTTACTGGATTCTCAGCATCACTCCTATCTACAGCACATTCTGTTTATCTTGATCCGCTTGTGCCTTAGGGTGGTTTCTGAACTCATGAACTTTTCTTTTATGAATTAGATTTGATTGGATTTCATATTCATTTACATAAAGGCTTTGACTCTGACAATTTTCTTAGATGATGGAAATCCTCTTCTTATATCCCTAGCTTTGTAATAGGCCTGTGGGCTCTGCTTTCGCAGCAAATTCCTTGTGTGTTGCCTTTAAAACAACAGCATTTATAGGGAATATATTATTTACATAATGATGGAAGGTCCATTCGATTTTGAATATCATGATAATCCAAAACCAGCAAGTACAGCTCCAACTGGATTAAATTCACAGGTTAAGGAATGTAGAGATCCTTAGCTTCTTAATCCTGAAACAGTTTCTCCATTTACCAGCCTTCATGGGCTGACAGAGACCATTTCGAGCACCTGAGGTCAGTCCCATGGGGCTTGGCTGGAGCCTGCTGAGCTTTTACTGCCTGTGACAGGAGCTGCAAGAGCTCAGTCCTTCAGGAAGCACAGCGAAACATGAACCTTGAGAAATCAATAGTCTCTTGTTTCCAAAAATCTTTAAGATTAAGCTTTTTCAGGATAATCTGTTAAAATCGGAGTACTTTATTCACTTGTAGATTATCTGTGAAATAGTTAAAGTAGGAATTTGAGGAAATTTCGAGTTTTATGGCTTTTCTGCCTAGCTGAAAATGTGGCAGAATCTTGATGAGGACTGACAAGCCCAAATTTTCATATGGAGTTTTGGGATCCTAAAATGTTATCATAACTGTTCTAAAAGAAAGCTAACTTATCCCCGCAAATGTCATACTTAAAGAGGGATATTAAAGCAGTTTTTCTTTAGAGGTATTCACATAGCTTCTGACTAAAGCCTGTTTGAGAGAACATTTGTTTCAACTAGTTCACAGTAGATTCTTTGGACTGTGATAACGGAGTAAAATAAGCATTTAAAATCTGCTTAAAAATTCCTTAGGGTCCACTTTACTTCACTGCAGCCATTAATATCTAAGAGCAGAAATTCTGCTTTTCATGTGTTTTGCCTATGGAAATTTCATGCAGCAGTGAAGATAGCTCTTAATTTTGTTGCTGTTGGTTTTGTTTTCTTTTTCTCTTTAGTTATTTTACTAACTGTCCTGGCTCTGAACCTGTGCTGCACTTACCATGCACTCCACACTCCTATTGAGCATACTGGGCCTGGTGGTTTTGCCAGCAACCTGCTGAGTATTGACTTCAGGAGTGCACCCCTGAAACACAAGCTAAAACACTCCTGTGGCTGAAGGCAGAATAGAAATCCTCACAATGTAAGAGGTAAAATTAGTTTTCAGGAATGATGCTATAATCCATCACACAAGACAACTGCAAAATTACTTTCAATAACACTTCCATGTTCCCAATTTACACTAAAAATTTCCCAGTCAAGACTTGTTACTACTGTAAGTAACCCAATGCCCTGCAGAGTATTATGTGCCTTGTATCTACCAAGGTTTTCATTCTAACAGATAAACTTGTAAGTGATAACAGTGGTTAAGAATTAAAACAGTTCTGCTAATCATTGGTTCTGCAGCCTCTTATGTGTTCATCTTCATGTGAAATTTCATTCAGTAAACTCAAAATAGGTGTGATTGGAATTGCATTTTCTTTCTAAAGAGGCAAAACAACCAATGAAAGGTTGTAGGATGCTGAGAGCTCCAGAGAGGAGGAATGCCTGCTGGGGTGGGCCACAGTTGCATGCTCACTCATGCAACAAGGGAAAGATGCTGCTGGTGCTTTCCTGCCTTGTGGAGCTGTATATGCTTAATCACGGCTTCTCCTCTGCTCTGAGCTGCCATAAGTTGTCCGATCTTTGCTCTGCTGGCCAGCCACTGTAGCACGTGCAAAGGAGCACAAAAAAAGGCTGTGACACTCACGTAAATGCATGAGAGACAGCTGCTGTGATGGGAAAAATGAGGCAGGAGTCTTCTCTTATTCAGTGTGCAAGACCTGACAGGTCTGTGTGTGTGTACGGAGGGAAAACTGGCTTCCTCAGTGGTACAGTCAGAGATCTTCTGGTTGGTCCTCAGACAGAAGCCAGGAATATGTAATTTGTGAATGAAAGCCCTGAAAAAGCACATATAGCCTTAACAGTAATTTCCCATCTCCAGGCTGCTGCAGCAGCATTGATAGGCAGGAAGATCTTACAGAGCAGTATTGCTGTGGTTTTACAAGTAATTAAGATAGGCAGTTTTAAAACTAAGCTGCTCTGCTTCTCGCATGCAGAGAGATGACATTTCATAGAACAATCTGGAATAAAAGTTCTGAGGGGAACTCTATGTTGCCTTCCTTTTTATTTAAAAGTATCATACAGAATAGAGTTTTATCATAATAGAGGCCTCTTCTTTGGATCAAAGCTGTAACAAAATTTGATTACTGAAAGGTAAAACTGGAGAAACATCAGTGGGAAGAAAGGTGTATGTTCTAGGAGAGGACAAGGAACTCTCTACTTCAGGATGGGCTTGGCTTGGCTTGGCTCCGTTGCTCAAGTTCTGTCTTGTATGGCAAGACTCAAAATCTTTCTAGGGCTTTCTTGTTCGTGAATTAGTACATAAAATTTGGTGCTTTCACTTTACATGGGTCTTAAATCCACATTTTTTTCTTGTTACAGTCCTGGATTTGCAGGGAGGGGGTAAAAGATGGGAGTCCATGGAAGGAAATCAGACTGTACTTCAGGAACGTGTAGAGAAATCTCTCCAAACCTTTCCATCATGAACCTGAAATTCAGTGACTTTCGTTGAAGCTAAATGGACATTTGAGATCTCTGGAGTTTCAGATGCAAAGTTTCCCAAGCAACACTATGTTGTTGTAGAGCATATAGTATAGTACCTTTAATTTACAGGAGGGTAAACTGAGGCAAATGCTAGTAAAATTGTGAACAAAATCCTGGAGTCCTGAAAACCAGTCTCATTCCAGTTATCATGAACAACTCTCTCCTAGATTTCACTTAAAAAAAAAAAAAGGCGAATTAATGCAGTTTATGAAAAATGTTAAGTCATTGGTTATAAAATACCAAATGAAAGCTGAGTTTTACAATACTTTTCTTATTTTTTCAGTTTGCATAATTTCTGGAAGTTAATTTCTGGTATTATTTAACCTGTTTTATTAACTTAATGACTGCTTGGGATTCAAGTGAATATTTGACAAAGGGAATAAGGTTTTCAGGAGAAGAGGTTTAATTTGTGCCATTGAGAGATATATGTATTTTTCATGACTTTCTGTAAAGTAGCCTAATTTTCACTTGACATTTAAGCTGCAGTTTTCCACAAGTTCAATATGCTAACATGGAATTATTGAGCATTATGAGCTAAAGGCTTTCCAAATGTGAATACAACAAATATACATGCTTTGTTAATAACCTCTTTATATATCCATTAAATATAGCAATAGTTGAGTAGAAATGTCATGGCTTTTCTGTACAAAAAGGAAGCATTAATGAGTACTAAATCCACAGTTAATGATGCAGCATCTTGACACAACTTGATCTGATATAATCCAGGTTGCTCTACTTTTATTGCTAACAGTAGGCAACTTGTCCTGAGTATTCTGTGTGAATGCAGCTTATGTATTTAAGTATAATTTCATTAATTTATTGCTTGTTCCAACATAAAATAGGCTTTGAAGTTCAAAATTCTTTTGATGAACTGATGACCTTACTAGATTTCGTAGGTTTCTATGTTTATCAGGCAGAGTTGCTGACAATGCAAACTTAGTAATTTTTGCTTATGATGAAGGTGCCTCTTTTTCCACTGAATTGCTAAATACATTATTTGATACTAAAAGCATACAGGTGTTAGCCACAGTAAAGTAAAAGAAACTTACTTTTATACGTTATTCTCGTTATGGTGTCTCTGTTAAGCATACGATTTAGAAATGGATTTGATGATTCAGATACCTATAGAAAAGTAAACATACAAAGTCAAAATTTTCTCACAAGTGTTTCCTTTCTGGAACTGTAGCTGTTCTGTATGCACACACAAACTCTCTCCTTCTCTCTTTCTTGCCACTCCTCCAAAATTTTTCTGCCTTTCTTTTCATTGTTGTGGGAAAAAGGAAATAACTACTTTGATATTTTTCTAACAAAACTTGTTAGAAAGCTGGTACCTAAAAAGAAATAAAACAAACAAACCCAGGGACTGGGAGAATAGGATGAATAGAAATTAATGCCTGAATACAAGTATGAGTACAAGTTTCTTCTCCAACAGCTTTGATGGGGTTTGCAGCTTGTTGATATAGTTAGACAGGATTTTCATGTAGTATTCCATTATTTTTATATTTATTGAGAAGTATACTTTCATTGCAGCAGACTATTTAGGTTGCAAATAAAATCTGTTTTCTTTTTTTTTTTCCTTTTTTTTTTTTCCCCCCACATACAGGTATTGAATACCTAAATCTCACCCATGTGTGCTCACAATATGTGTATGTACACAGGAAATGTTTAGTCACCATTAACATAAGCATACCTGAAGAGGATTTAGAGGAAGAATGATAGAGGGCATATAGGCATTGCTGTGCTGTGGTTTTTCTTTGGGAGGGTGAATGGTGTTGATTATCAATGATAATTTAACAAGAGATTTTTATTTCATTGTAAATGCCAATATTATTATTGGTTAGCGATAAAATCAGCGTCACATTTTGTAATGGAGACATTTTAGGAACTTTGTAGCTAACCTTCTAATATCCTACTTATCTTTCCTTATTTTATGATGTTGGGGTTTTTCTTTAATCATATACTGGCTGCAGCCTGTTACACATATAACATTTGTCCAGAATGAAATAAATTTATTTTGAAAATGGAAATCTTCACAAAAAGTTTAATTAAGATTTAGGAAAATAAATGAGTTATTGGACAAACTATATTTCAGTCCTGTTTGACAGGTACCCTTCAGGAAAATTCAGTTCAGGTTCTGTTTTGTGGAAATTCAGATGCTTACTTCTCCCCTCACAAGTTTTTCAAAGTACTTTGGCCATTTAAAATAGAACACATCTTTCCATTCCAGTAAGAGAGGCCTAGAAAAAAATATGGTGAGGCAGATAGTAAATTTTGTTGCTCGTTACAAGAGTTGTGCAACTCAGCAAGTACGTGAGTGGTGCATTATTTAGACAAAATTGGCGTGTTGGGCAGCTTGAAGGCTTGCTTCAATTTTATTCTTTTCTGCAAATTCAAGTCAGATCATTGGCGTAATACAGTACATGTTGGATAAAAAAGGTAACCTAAATATCTATCTTAATTATTACACCTGTAGGAAAGGGGAGTTTTCGTATCTAATTATTGGCATGTTCTGTGAAATGTGTGCTTTGACTCTGAGGTTAATGCTTTTTCAGGAACTTTACCTTATAAAATGGGATTAGAGAATACTAAGGAGAATTAATAGATACCCAATATGTGTAAGGTCTGATGATGAAAGCTATTTATTTTGGCATGAAGCACTTATTCACAAATACTTGGTTTTTAAAACTGATGAAACAGAGACGCATAATGGCAGAATATAAACAAAACTTTTGGGGAAAATGCATTCTTCATATAAAAAGAGAGAAAAGGTTTCTCCAATGCAGTTAGGGAGGTTTGAGTAAGCTATTAAGTCTTGAGTTCAGTGCTAGATCACCGTAATGTGCAGATGTAATTGGATCAGTATGGAAACTGGAATATGACAAAATATGCACGTGTCTTTCTAGCTATGTGAAATGGAATATATTAAGATTTATACTTTTAATGTTCTTCCTGTTCTGATATCTTAAAATGTTTTTAATAACATTGTGAGAAGAACTTATTTTGCTGACTTTGAAGCATCAGCATGTCTCCCAAGCACAAACAAGCCCTCTTTCCCAGGGCCTAAACCTCCTAGGAGAGATTTACTTTTAATTGAATTAATAACATTTCATGAAGAAATACCAAATCTGCAAAATTATTAGCTTCTGTCATAGTCATTAAAATGTTATGAGTGATGTTTATGTTATAAGGATATTTTTTTTTCCCCCCTTCCTTTATCCCTTTCCATTTTCCATACATTACACTGTAAATGCTTTGGAATAGATGGTGTGTTCAGTTCTTAGGATGATGCTGTCTCTGGACAGAGCTTCCAGTCATTGCTACAGCATAATCATGTACTCTAATTCCTAGATTTACAGCTCATGGGGAAAGAAATCCATTGTCTATGTGTTAAGTACTGATAATACTGAATACTTACTTTCATAAATATGGAAACTACCACCAACCCATTGGGACTCTTTGCAGCTTCTGTGACATTTGTGTACAGCTCATGGTTATAGTGGATTAGTTGAACCTAGAAAACAGGGAAGGGAAAGATTACAATTAAACAGTAGCAAATCATACCATACACTGTTTGCAAATACTCTCTATGCACCAATTGGTTTGTATTAGGATCCCATCTATGCTTAGGATATTTTATAACAGTGCAATTTTTCAGAGGTTTGCAGCGTGCGTGATTTTAATAATTTCAGTCACCATCTGGCTCCAACTGGCACCGTACCAGCATGTTTTCTTCTAAATTGCCAGTAAGTGAATTTACCCACATCAAGTTATAAATTGCACTGCAGGAGTTGACATCATTTCCCCGTTGCAACAGCACTTGCCATGGGCATCAAGTAATCTGTACTTTTCAGCCTCAAGCCAAACACAGAAGAGTCAGGGGCTGAAATATTTGAAGAAACATATGGGATTTGGTTTGGAACTGTTTAAACCAGCACTCGCAGAATTTAAAATACCGACATTCATTGGCCCCAGATTTTACAAACTCAGTTACAAAAACTCCTACCGTTAGGCACTAACTGTATTATTGTTAACCAGGTTCTCCTTAGCTCTTACAGCTTTCCTTCTGCTTTTTAGTGTTATGATTTGCTGGAACTTTTAAATTATGAAGGCACAGTTCATCTCTCTCCCTGCATATGTAAATGTCTTACCCAGAACAATAGTATTTGATTTGTCTGGGATCACTGTTCGCTGTTACCATTTATAGCACAATTTTTTTTAAAAACATTAACAACTTCAATGAGCTTGTGAAGCAGTTAACTAGCCCTTGAAATTCCTAGTAGTACTTAACTTCATTTAGCCTAAAGATATCTATTTTAGTTTTCAGATGTCAATTAGAAAAGTACAGTCATTGTTCTTGCATTTTCAGAATTGTAGCAACCTGATGTTTGTATTTAAAAATCTGATGCATCATCCATGTCTTGGCATAAATCTAAAGACTGTCCACTGAAATTTCTGGACTTGCAGACTTTGAACAAGATGAGTCTTAATTTGATCTATGTCTGGTAGTCTTTTTAACTGCACAAATGGCTACACACTAATATTGCCAGTTAAGAAATGTCATCATGGTGCGCTTTCCATGTTTATAATCAAGAAAAAAGAAATCCCAATACCAACCACCCTAAAAAGCACTGAAATGGGGTTAAGTTGCCTGCATTGGTGACTTTCTCTCTTGGATGAATGCAATGTCTGATGCTTCAGCAGTGAAATACAATTGCAAGGGTTTCTCTGCAAGAATGACCTCCCTGTACGATCTGTAGTGTACAGTAAGGTTACAAAGTGTTGCTTTGCCATCCAGATATGTGTCCACCACGTGTACTGGTAGTGATCTGAATTATAACAGCATCCCAATTTGTCTAACCTATACCATTATTAGCTCGGTTTATGATAAGCTGAGAAAGAAATGATTTCTCAATTGTGTGAGTGTGCTGACAGCTGTATTTCCTACACTCTTCCTTGACTGCACAAATGTGTTGTTCTTGTAAGTAAATTGCTCAAAATCAGATCTTACAAGTTTCCCTAATACAAAAATCCATGATGCATTGTCTTCCCAGCACCCCCCAAATCCTTTAGCAATGCTGTTTTATTGCTTAGACGTTGATGTAAAAAGGGGTATTTGCATGAGTAAGATTAGAAGATCTTTGGCACGTAGCTTTACTTGTTACAGCTAACAGTTCACAGATGAAAAAAATAAGGCAAGGGCCAAAATTACTGCTATGATGTGTTAATTTCTGTTACTTTTGTTCTGTCTGAATTGGGAACTATTGGTTGACCTTTTTACAAGTAACACAGTAGGTGTTTTTTAAAGCAAACAAACCAACCAAACTGGAACGAAAAAGTAAAAATGTCAAGGTACCAATGAAGTCATCTACTAAATTCTGACAGCTAGGAAGCAAGAGGAATGCAGTATGTTTTCTAAAGGTCTTGAAAAGAATTAATGAGAGCGTTTACTCTACAGCACATAGAGGTTATAGGCTCATTATTCATCACTTTGTGGTACTACTGAACTTTGATAACATCATGGTTCTGGGGACTGCACAGTCACTGAAATTTTTAGGTTTAGTAACATATTTTTCTTTTTATGTACAACTATTCACTCTGGCAGCCAAACTAACTTGTGAGGAAATAAGTGATTAGATCTGCTTTAGACTAGAATGCCTTCTGTACAAAATCCCAGAATAACAATGAATTAGATACACTTAGTTAATCTAACAAACCAAAATTTCTAGTGCAGGAATGGGTAAAAGTAAGGACCAAATTCTTGCTCCACCCTTGGAGGCCCTGAGTCAATGTCAAACTCTCATTTCTACTGATGGGACTTACAGTAATAAAACTCCTGAAGAATATATGACCATGTATAGGATATTTATCCCAAACTCACTGCAAGGACCCTACTGTCCAATGTGCTTCTAGTCTTGGACAACACACTGTAGTACAAGGAGTCATAAGGGCCTCAGTACATAATAGTGTCCTGGCTCTCCTGGAGACCCCTCTTGCTGTCAGAAAGAGACAATTCACTCTGTGCAAAATTCCCACTCAGACTGCAGGGGCTCAACAGGGGATTCATGGGAATGGGTTAACAGGCTTGAACCAAGTAGAAATTCGAGTAGTTATTTCCTGTGCTGATCTATAAATTATCTCTTCAGCCCATATTGCACTGTCTTTCCAGTGAAGTACATGTCTAAAAACTTCAGCATTCTTTCCCAGTGCTTCTAGCCATTTTCATTTCAAGTTTCCCATTCTGGCAGGTTTGCACGCTTCTGTCCCATTCCACCTCTCCTTATTATCTGGTTGGTAATGAACTGTTTTAGAGAGTGTGCTTGAGAAGTCTTGCCTCACTATAGTTTGAAAAGATCCCTTTGGCTTGTTCAGTGTTACTGTTTCTCAAAGATCCCAGTGTTGAATGAAGACAAACTTTTTTTTTCTTCTGAAACCTGTCACTTTCTCTGTGTTAGAGTTGTATCCTTCCTCCCTGCACCCAATTTAATTTTAAAGATGTTTCCATGGCACCATGGTTAAATGTATTAGGTTTTTCTTTTTTAAAAAAAATATTGACCATGTAAGGAGACATAATTTGCAAAGTTTCTCATATGTAACAGACTAATTTAGAAAGGCACAAATGAATAAATATGTCTTAGGTACAGAATACTACATGCAGGATAAAAAAAAAAATAAAATTCCCTATTAAATTCCTTCTTCTGAGAATAATTTCTTTAAAGTTGCCTGATATACCTAAAAGCCTAAAGTTTGTGTTGAGTATTACTAGAATTTTTCATGAAAGTGAAGCCTCACACAACCAAAATTGCTTATATGTGAAAAATCTCACTTTTTCAAATGATGACATTGTATTAAAAACAAAGCACAACAAGAGAAAACTTGAAATGCTGGAAGTACCCTTTGATTCTGGTTTGAGTTTCAGGGCTCAAACACAATACAGAATCTTGTTATAAGCTATTGATTTTCTTTGTTAGATTCCCCCTTTAAGATTAATTTGCCACAGAAAAACTGATAGCTCTTTGTTTTCCTCAAGCTATAGAAGTTCTATTTTTCAGGGGGAAGAAGAGAATTAAGATTAATTACTCTCTTTTAGCTGATGAAAACCCAGAATGTGCCCTTGTTCCAAGAATGTGCATCCGAGCAGGAGCAGACATAGCACGTTTTAGACACCTGAGTGTGGGCATATCAGGAACATCAGCAGTAAGTTAGGGGTAATCTGCTCTCTCAGAGCACACTCTCTTCAGCCTGGTATGCTGTGTCTTGGGGCAAAATAATATAAATAGGCTGATATTATGGCTCATCTTTTGGCCACTATGGGGAAAAGATCTAATTCCCTTTCCCAACATATTTGCGTGTGTGTTTATAATTATAGTAACCTGCTCTTTGCCTTTGCTTTGACCAAGTTCAGCCCTCATATGGTTTGTACTGGTTTTCCTCTGCAACGTGTTTTGCTGCTTTTCTTGATCCTTCACCCAGGTGAAACGTGCATCTTTGGGCAGAGCTAATAGCAGGATATTTTCTGTGTTGTATTTGACCGAGGCTCTTGGGTAAGCAGGAGAAGGCAGTTTGCTGTGTTCATGGCTGTGGGTGGCAATTATTCCAGGGCCTCTTTTCAGCAATCTTTTAGCAATTTCTTTAAACTTGGGCAGAGACTCTCTATGAGTGACAGAGCTCTGATTTACTCTGCACGTATAGCGATTCTGTAAGTTTTCGATCACTGTGAGGTGTTCTGCTACAGCAAGACATGGACATTCGAAACTGAGGGAATTTAGGATATTGCAGCACTCTGCACACAAACATTTCCACAGCTCCTCTTGGGGAGTAATGAAATACCCATTATTCTCACTTGGAAGTGTTATAGTTGAGTGCATAAACATTTTGATTTGTAAATGACAAGAGGTCTAAACCTGGAAGTGCGTGGCGGCGGGGAACAGCTAATCTGTAACTATAATATTTGTATTATGTCGTGCTACCTGATAAACTGTAGGGATACCTGATTGAGAGCAAGCACAAAGCATGTTTCTAGCACAGCAGGGAACAGAAGCAAATGAAATTGCTCAAGAAGACAAGTTAAATGTTTGTTTTGATTCAGAGTCCTTGTAAAAAGTGGCTAAGATCTCATTAAGAAAAACAAATTATACATTTTTGTTTATCTAGAGTTTAATAAAAACAGCAGAAAAAAATGTAATTTCTGCATGGCAGGTGTCCAGTGAGGAAAATAATTTTCATGAGCTAAAACCTATTAGTAACAATAGCTGATATTCCAGTGACAAGATATATTTGCTTTCACAAGTCTTGTAAAACCCTCTGGAAAGAACAGTAATGTCATATCACCTAAGAGTTATTTATGGCATTAATTTTGTGGATTTGAACACGTATGAGATCTAAGGTCCTCATCTTGTGAAACAAATGAGGTTGGTGGGGGTTTTTTTTGTTGTTTTTTTTTTTTTTTTTTTAAATGTCCCCTGGTCCTGGGATGTGTAATTTGTGTGCCTGACAAAAACATTTTTAGATTTGTCTTAAACGAAATTAAACGTACCTCCTGCCTCACGGATAGGTACAGTACCATCTGTGAAAAGATGCTCCAGGCTCCTAAGAACCTGTGATCCCGATTTGTCTTGTTTCATTGGACCAATACCTGGCAGTGATGCAGTAGAAATTTTCCGATCTTTGGCAAGCAATGAAGGATTTTTAGAGTGTGTCACTTAATAGGCCTAAATATAACATGGACTATTCAAGGAAGGAAAAAAAGTTTTTTCCAAGTTGGTTAGGATTGGGAGCTGGATGTTAATGTTGTCTTGTCCTGAGTTCTTATAATGAGCAAACCTTAACGAGCAAACCTAGTCTGTGCACACGCACTCATATGCACGAAGATTGTGTGTGTTTAATTGTTGCATATTGGTGGATACTCCTGGCCTGCTCAAGGCACAAGTCATTACAATTCAAGTAGGGTAAAAACTTTAACTCTCTGATCCAATTCTCAGCCCTGTTTGCTTTCAGTGAGCCTGTTCAAACTAAAGGCTGAAGAAGGGGGCTGCTACCAGGCTCAGAACAACACTGTTCAAGAAGATAGAAATTACGATTCACAGTAATTGTCTTTGAAAAACAAACCCATCTTTTTCTCGTGCACAGGGGGAAACATGAAATGCTAGGATCTGCCAAGGTAGTATTACCTACATACTTATTAATTAATCCATAGATCTACCTGTCTGTTATTTTTAATGTGTAAGCTCCAGCAGTGAGGTACTCTTATGTTTGCTGGTAAATTGGTAAAATAAATTTGACATGACCATCTATACTTCCAGCACTTTACTTAGCATTTTAGCAAACCGCTGTGGTTTTAAGATTAAAATTAGTTTAAAAGATTAACTTAGTTTAACCAAGGAGAAATGCAAAAAACCTTTTATTTGAAATAATTGTGTATCTCTAACTCTATTTGAGAGATTCTTTCTTTTAAAACTGAGGTTCCTTAGACTGTTGCTGACAAATGTCATTTGTGTTGGTTGGGATTTCTTTTTACTGCTTTTGAGTTATTTAATGATTTAAAAGAAGTACCTATAAAAAACGATTTAATAGAAAGACTTGTCATCCACATTTATAGCAGTATGCTAGAAATTGTGTCCTTGATAAATAAAAAAAAGATTAGAATCCTTTTTTACTTAAAGGAGTAAGACTAAAGAAGGAACTCTGTTTTCTCCTGCTTCTGAGCAGACAGCTGTATAAAGGAAATAACTTGCAATACCTCAGCTCAGCTCTCAGTGAGCTTTATCCAGACTTCCCCTGTAAGCAGTTAACATTGCATGTTAATTTCAGCATATAATATGAATTTAAAAAAAATTAAAAGTATTATTGCTTGCTTTAGGTTCAAAGTAGTTATCTCTAGATGCAAGCATACAAATGAAAGGTGAGTGAGAGTCTCAAGCTTTCTGGGGCATTGGTTCGGAAATACTCTGGGTGTTTAACAGTGCTTTGAAAAGAGATCAATGAGAACAGGATCTGAAGAAGGACAAACATTGTGGCTGCTGACCTTGTATCTTACACTGATGAGGCTACTAACAGAACAAAAAGTATTGATTCCTTTTAATATGCAACCATTGCAGCTAGAAAATATGAAAAATATGACCTGGATGAAGTGTAGATTTTAAATGTCTTATTTATTTTGTAAGTCTTTCTTTAATTCATTTGCTAATAGGAAAAAAGGCTGTTTTAGACAACATTTAAAACTTGATGTGTTTTTTAAGCATCCACAGGACTACCATAAAAAATATGAATTACTAGCATAAGAGGTCAGATTGGCTGTGCATGTCTCAGAGTTTGTCATTGGGACTTTTCACCTTTGTGCTAATATGCAAAAATTAAGTAAATGACAAGCTGAATAAATAAGTGCGAAAGGTGATGGATTCCTGCCATCCGAATGCTGCCAGAACTGCTGCCAGTGTCACAATCACTTGTACTCTCTTCCAGATAGCAGGAAACACAATGAAGGAAAAATCCAAATTGAGCCCCAGAGGTACATAGATGTGTCTGTGATTGCTGGTTGCTGTGTGACTTCGGGAGAATTTTTGACAAGGCAGTCGTTGCTGAAGCCTTCCGCTGCCGACTGCTCTAAACAGGGGGTATTTTTGGCTGACCTGCCAGTCAACCACTCTTGTCATTCATTGTTAGCAGATGAGCAAGAGCTGGATAAACATAAATAAATGACACTGCTCTGCAATTCGCTTTGCATGAGGATCAAAATGAAGTCTTAGACTCAAATGTTTGATGTTGATTATGTCTTGGCTGATGCAAAATTTCATTGCAAGCTGTAATTTGGCACTCACCCAATCCATCATCTACAAAAGTTACATCTTAAGAGAGAATAGGGGCAATGTAGGAAAAAAGGTTATTAGATGAGCCTATCATCGGTTTTGGATCTGTGCAGGATTTTCAGACTAAACACACTACATTTAAATTGTTTTCTCATTTTAAATACAACAGATGCACAGGCACCATGATGATGAATTCAGTTGAGATGCTCCATTTGGGAGACTCAGTTATATAATGGTGCTCTACATTTCTGGGAGAATTCAGTATTTCTTTAGCAGTCAGTCGAGAAAGCAGCAGAAAAGGGTTCCTACAAGTCAAGAACATGGTGAAGTAGGAATTAATGCTTTTTTTTGTTGTTCACTGTGTTACCCTGAGACAATGAATCAAAAGAGCACATGCAAGGTCACCAAACGTCGCAGAAGAGATGCATTAACAGTTCAAGCCTTCTCTACCAACATGTGATGCCACTGCAGCTCTCAGGCTGCCTTGCCGAAGTACCATCTGTAGCTGCAGTTCTGTTCAAAGAGTGGGCATTATGGGCAAGAGCAGACATAGAAATATCACAGACTGATAAATAAAAGAATGAGAAAAAAAAATAATAATAGAGTGAAAATCTAGATGTTGATCTAGACCTTATTCCTTTTGTCCTCATTTTTATAATCTAGTAGGAGAAAAACGGTCAATACCCAATGTTAACTAACAAGCAAAGAAAAGATTTGTGTTACAGTTACAAAGCAAAAGCAGAAATTAGGCAATTATCAGTTTTACCTGCGTTCTTGAGTATAGAAGCATACTGTTAAATTAAGAATATATTTTTCTGTGGCAAAAATGGCACATGGGATTTTATGTTCTTAAAATGACAATAAGGTGTATATGTGAGGAAAGCACAGAATAACACTGAGGGTGTATTTTAAGAAGCTATTAGTGTGCTCCATCTGAGGTTCATGGGAGCCTTTGACAAGCCCATCTGGGCAGCAGCTCCTGCTTAACCAAATGTTCTCTTCTGTTGCCTGATCTCAGCCCAGCACTGACATCCAGTCTGTCATTATGGCCCCTGCCATGGTGTAGGGCTTGGTGACCTCTCCTTTCCCTCTCCCTGCTGGCAGGTGTAGGCTGGGAGAAGAACTTAGCACAGGATTTGTGGAAAGTGGCTGCTCTTGCAGGGAGGAGGGGAAGAAAGGGATATAGTCTGCTTGTCCTTGGGAAGGGAAAGCAGCACATGAACGTGGAGGATGGACATAGGCACTTGGTAAGATGAGGCTTTCTGTTTTAAACCAATGGATTTGCACAATATTAGTAGTATATCCATTCAAAGTTTAATGTGAAAACACAAGCAGAGTCTCATGGGATCTTTCTGAGTGGTTTATTGACACATTCTTTACTCTGGAGCCTCCTTCCCCTTTAGTGATTGGGTTGCTCACCTATGACTTCAGAAAATTATGTTCAACTCTTTCTCTGCCCTTAAGCAAATCTTCCTACCATTTCTGCCCAGCTTTGCCGTCTTTGACATGGAATAGCTATACTTCTCCAGCAACAATGTTATGAGATGCTCAGATATAACATTACTGGTGTTGTGGAAAGCATCTAGATAATGAATGTCACATTACAAAGTTCAATTTGTGTTATTGATCCAAGACAATTTGTGACACATCACCCATAAAAAGTGCAAAAAGAAGCTCGGAATACAAATAGTTTTGGCAGGAGACTGTGGGACACTTAGATTTCCAGCACCTTTGAGTGACAACAGGAACACATTTAAAGCCTGATAAGAGGAAAAGAACTTGAAATGGGCAAAATTGCTAGTGTTCTTAGCATTATATCTTTGAATGTAAGTTGAGGGCTCAAACACAGAAAAGTTTGTAGAAGCCTAGCTTGACTCAAAATAGCCAAAAGCATTTCTGGATTGAATGTTTTATTGGATTATTGAACATCCTTTAGGATATTAATGCTGTGGTAGATGAGATGATATATTACAGAGTCAAATTTTTTGAAATCATTTGAAGAAATTACACACCAGGATTTCCTGTTTTAGGTGTACAGTCAGAGACTGAGAGGGAAGAAGGCACAGATCTACCCTGCAGGCAGAAAATAAGGGGATTTTGTTGTTTGGGGTTTTGGGGGTTTTTGTTTTTGTTTTTTCAAGACTATCCTGGAAGCTTCTTTTAAAGCTAAGGAAAGTACAACTGCCTTTTGTTGTTTATGTAAATTGTGTAAGAGACAGTTTCACATTTGTAAAAAAGGTAAGTTTGAAGTTGAGAAATAATGAGCACAGACAAAACAAGAGGACATGAATTATCTAAGATTATGAGATAGTACAGCTTAAGGCAGACAACTATAAAATTATCTTGTTTTTAAGAGAAGTGAGCAGCATTATATTCAGTAGGAAAGATAACTGACACTTAGAAGTCATAACTAAGCCAGTTATCTTTTATAAAGTAAGCCTTTGAGCTCTGTCTGCAGATTTGGTGAAAGAAGGTAGGATACTGGCAAACATTACTCAACAAATGCAGTACAGTATAAATTAAAAGGGCATGAAATTACATGCAGCACCATTTGTTTATCATAAGAACACATTCTTCTGGGTACCTTGTAAAGTGCATTGAAAATTGCCACACGGTAAGAGCAGTTCAGTACAGCCACACGCTGCAGAATGGTGCCATTTACAAACAGAAGATGATCACAGAGGCCTTTCCAGTAGCCTTAATTATACCATGGATGCTTAAAGTTCAAGAATCTAGCAGTGATTTTCATTGTTAAAGGTATTTTCTGCAATTTCTTGTTTCATATCATCCCTCAAGGCTACATCTCTTCTCTGCAGTCACAACAAATAGAAGTCTCAGCTTCGTATAGAGAAAAAGAACCCCTCCTCTTTCATTTGTTTCAGAAACTTTCTAATTATGTATTTCAGCACTGCAGCAACCTTTTCCTAACTCATTAGTAATTGTTACCCAGAATAGCAAAACTCCAATGACCTCTACTTCACGGTTTGTCTTGTCTCTGTAAGCCAAATGCCTAGAAATGAGAAACCATCTGAAAAATCCCATCTAAATATTAGGAAGTAAAGCCGAGAGGTTCCTTTGTGTGAATATGCCCCCACATTACATGTATCCACAAGTTTTTAAAGTTAGTAAATGAAGATCAGTGAAAAATAATGAAAACCAATTGCAACTCAAACAGAAATAAGGTACCTGCCAGGTCTCTGTGGGCTGTTTGAGCAGGGAGATGTGAATATTAAACAGACAAAAGGGCTAAGAAAATGCATTACGCAGCCTTGTTGTATACAAAGGAATAGCACTTCGGTTAAGAATTAGACCAAGAGATGAATGAAGAGAGTGTGAAGCCATGGGGTATCATTTCTAACCTTAAAAGCAGATCTGCCTAATGGGGTTTGAGATCTGTGGACTGATCTGGTTCCTGAGCACAGAGTGCTTTGAGAATCTTGTGTGTGAGTGTTCATGGTATGATCTGGCTCATTGTGAATCTGGATTCTTTTAAGTGGTAATTCAGCTCTTCACTGGAAAGGGTTGTGAGTGTAGCAACAGCTGGTCAGATGGGCAATGCACGTGTTCTGTGTGTCTGTCTCTAAAACATAGATGAGGCCAGAGTCCCTGAAAATACTGGTTGGAAACAACCTGAAATGCCAAACTGGAATTTTTCCTTAACTAAAGAAAACCAGGAAATGGGACATGCTAAAAAATGTCGAACTCCAGAAGAAATCTTTAGTCTATTGAACCTTCTGCAATTAGAAAAGGTGAATTTGGGTGATGATCCAATTAAAGACCTTTGAAATCCATTTTGTCCTTGCGGTAAACTATTTTCTGCTGGCATAAAGCCTGGCCTCAGTCAGGCCGTCAAAGTTGCTCCTTATTCTCACTGACAAAGAGCTTGGCCTTTGAAATATTTGGGGCTGCCTTGTAAATACCTCCTGCTCTTTATCTCTTGCTTCCGGTTCCCACTGGAAGAGCTACAGACCCCTGAAACCCTGCCTGAATGGGCGTCTGTAGTGTCACTTCCATAGGACTTCAGTGTTGGAATGAAGGGAGGGATTGTGAAAAGTACAGCTGCAGCTCCGCAACAGCCGCCTTTCAGCTTGCCTCATCGCAGCCCTGTTTCCTTTCAGCAGTGAGGAGGGAAGGCAAAGAGCAGCAGGTGGATCCTGTGCCTTTCCCATCCCTGACAGCGGCCATCTCCGCCTGCTGAAACCCCCCTGGGAGTGCGGTTGTTTTGGAGTGAATGTTGGGTCCTGCCTTCCCCGTGTGTTTGGGGAGCTGTGTGCTCACAGTGTGACTGTAACGCTGGGCTGGGGCAAATACCGTGGTTAGCTGTGAATGCCTGCCAATCTCACCAAATCATGCAAATGTTGATGAACGTTGGTGAATGGTGTATGGAACGGTGTTGCTGTCTGATAGACGTGCAAGAAAAGATCACTTAATATAAGCCGTGTCACCTGTGGGCTTTGTCTTCTTTTTCTCCCATTAAATTACTATTCCAAAATTTGACCAGCTGTAGTTTCTTCAGTTAGTCCTAATGTAGTGCCTGCCACCTCTTCCTTTATTTAATTTCTTTGGTTTGTACATTATCCCTTGGTATCGTTCTTGGACAGTGAAAGAGAACCATTCTCCTAGTGCGCAGACGAAATGGAGCTGAAAATTACAGCAAATGAAAATCCAGCTCTTTGAACTGTAGTATTCAGAACTCTTCAACCAAAGTAGACATCTAATTGAATATAATGCCGACTCTATATATTACTTTATTGCTTTGTCAAGCTTACATCATTAAGCACGTATTTGATGTACTGCAGTAAACAATTCGTTGTTGTGGTGAGATACGCTGGTTTGTACTGTCTGTAGGCAAAGCTGCGTTATACTTTAAATGCAGGTAGTGCTCAGCTAATCTAAAGATCTAAATCTTTACATTTTGAGTTATGGGGCAACATTAATTATCCTATTACTTTGCTAAAACATCTAATTATTTGTCAATGATGCCAAAACCTTAGAACTTAAATGTGAGGTATTATAATATGAATGTTCCTATTGCTTTTTTCATTGACACTTTAAAAATATCAATTTGCATGGCTGTTGTGAGGAAAGGTTCCCATATAAAATAGTGGTGATGGGGACTGCATATCTCAAAAAGATATCTAATAGAAGATCAATTTCTGAGTTTAGTAAGTGTAGTATATATGCAAAGTATGTGTTCAGCTTTATAATTCCTTTAAATATATATGATTGCATTTTACCACATAACAAATAACGTGCTACAATTGCTCGAGCCTTTGCAAAACCCCTTATTGCAAGTTGAAAGGGAGACGTGCAGATAGAAGAGAGGTAAAGGAAAAAGCTTGTTCTGACAACTTTTCAAAAAAATGTCATTGAACTGTGAGCCCCAGTTTAAAGTCAGAATTCTGTCTCCAGTGTTCCCTGATCTCCTCAGGAAAAGAAGTTCCTGAATTCTATTAAAAATTGCTAGTTTCTTAGCAAACAGCATGAAGAGTTTTTCCTGGGAGAAAGGTTTTAATAATTAAAATTAGTCAATACTGAAGCGCAGGAGATTATTTGATCTTGTTCAGAAACTGACACTTTCCAGAAGGGGAAAAAAATGCAATCTCTCTAATAAATCACTTTGTGCAGAACTAAGTCAAGTAGAAGAAATTTGCTGCAGAAGAAAAGAGGGCAACTCACCAGGGAAACAGGTTTGCTCAAAATAATTGTGAGTTCAAATATCAAGGTTAAGATTTTTAGGATATTTCCAGAAAAATGTCTGTAAGACTCTCAGGATGAGATGTAAAATTGCATTTGTTAGTACTTCAGGGCATTACATTTCTCAAACACGTTACATAAAGTTGCTGTTGGCTCTTGTGCTCCAGTCCAAATTTTAATTTGTCTGCTTTTCCCCCTGTAATTTCAACTAAGACTCAGCTGTTTTATCAAGTCAGTCCTTATTTCTGCACAGAACTGAGGATGCCCACCTTCGGTTAATAGACATAAATTTTCTTCTAATAGCCCCAGTCAACTTTGGTTACTGCCAGCGAATGAAAAGATGAAATCAAAACCATGTGAGTACATGGATGTGCCCAGCATGGACTGGATTCTTTTTGAGCTGTGCTCTTTTTCAGACTTTCCTCTAATGATGCCTGTGCCAACTAAGTCCATGACGTTTTCCTTGGCTGCACTCAGATCCATGTATTCCCCTGCTTTTATGAACACCAAACCTCTCCCCTGCCCTTTTATGTCCTGTTTCTTCCTGTCACTTAAAATCCATCATTCTCCTAATGTTAGCACTGCCATCCAGCTGTGACATTCCTCACTGTGTATTTCCTAGAGAAGCAAAATAGTCCTTAAATATACCCTAGTTTCCTTTCACAGTGGTGTTCAGAAGTTAGTGAATATATGTCTGAAACCAGACTGGTGCTTTTTCAAGGGGCTGTCGCAGTGGGAAAGGGCAGCACTGCTGCTCTGCTGTCTACATTGTAGTGAGGATGTCACAGGTTGCTCTTGCAAGTGTTCCTGAAAGCACAGAAAAATAAGTCCAGATGCTCTGGCATAGTAATGCACCTTTTTTTTTTTTTTTTTTTTTCCTACTGCCAAACTGTGTCTTTGCATTCTGTTTTTTATCTTTGCTGCATAAATAGAATCTCTAAATTTCACAAATGCACAAGATTGAAAACATTGCATTAGTTTAAATGTGTTTCAAAATGTTATTCTATAGCTTTTTATCATACAAGGACAACATCAGTGTACAACCTAAATATATAGAGTGCTGCTGCAATTCAGCAGAATTGATGTTGTGGCTGAAAAAACCCCCAACCTTCTGAATTATTTTGACTTGTTTGATTCACCCTGTTTGATCTCTTTGTGGCAGATCAGACAAGAAAGTAGAGGAGGCAAAAAAAAGAGTGTGTAGGCAAGCAAACTAATGGATGCACAACCAGCTTTTCCGTTCCCATCTCACAACTTTGGAGCGCTAAATTTTTACATTTTGTAATTTTTTAGCCAAAGTTTATTATTCTGTGTTATCCGAAGCACTACAAAGTACATATGCTGTTTTTATAAACAAAGACAACAGAACTGCCTTTAACACAGAACATTGCTGGGAGAACAGATATAGACTAAATCTGTATTTGTACTTCTGACTGATGATTTATTATCTTTGCTAGAACTTCCACGTTTTTAGTAAGGAACAGTAGAACAGAACTTATTTTTTAGCATCTTTCATGTTCCTGCTGTACTTTGCAAGGGAAGTATTCAATACTCGGTAGCAGAGGAACACCTTGGAGTTGGGGCCTGGCATTTGACAACCATCACAAATGCTCCTGCTATCAAGGGGAGCTTCACAGGTGGCACAAGAACAAGGTGGTCTGTGGGCCTAGAAGATCAGCAGTAGCTTGCTTACTGCTCTGTGCAGTACTATTCACTCACTGCATGATGTTCTCAGCCAACTGAGTCTGGTGACCGAACAATTTCATGATGCATAAAACCAGATCTACTTTGACATTGTAATTCCTGCTACTTCAAAAGATCCACTTTAAATGCTACGGTCCCTTTGGCTGAGGTTCAATTACAGGTCACTGCTGCAGAGTAGATGAGACAATGATATGTCAGTGATGATACTGAATTGCTCAATTGCCAATAACTTCTGCAGTATCTGCTTGTTTTTTCCAGAAACCCTTATTTCTGCATAGCCTGTATGTTTGGCCATACAGGTCCATCTATATTACAAAAACAAGCTCTAATCTCAGTACAGAGAAAACTTTTGAAAAAACAGAAGTAAGAATGAGGATGCTGCTGCCATAACAAACATCTGCTGTCCATGAGCCAAACAGATCAAAGACAGGCAACCAGCAGCTGGGGATCTGGCAACTCCTCAGACACTCATTTCCTTCCAATTCCTCCACTGTTATAACACATGAGGAGAGAGGTAAAACTACTAGCAGCAAAAAAGCAAAAAAGACTTTAGCAATTCTGCAGTACAGTCCACCTAAAGCAGGAGCTGCTCATGTTGCTTCAGAATAGGAGGAGGACGAAAATTTTCCATGAATCAAAATGCCGAAGATGGCTTCTTAGGCAACAAAGGAAAATGTTAAATGACTGTTAAATGAAATGTTAAATGAAAATAGCCAACTATTAGTAGGGGATCATTCAATCAAAATAGCTCAGTGTTCAACTGCTCCCAGTTTTGTCTTTATACAAACACACACGTGTATATATATAGTTTGTAGTTCTCACTCTAGAAAAGTTGACCAAAAAACTTGAGAGCTGGTACATCGCAGCAGGTCACAGACTTCAGATTACAAAGGCAATGCTGTTCTTTCTCAAGCTGTTGGCAATAGTTCTACTGTCTGCAGCTGGAGCTGCTCACACAGCCATAAATGGCTTTTTTATTATTGCACATAGTGCCACTGCTGCAAATGAGATTTCCAACAGGAATTAACATTACAAGGGAAGCCTATCATCATGTTGCTGTTGCTACCATGGTGCAGTTTGTTTTGTAGAAACTGGTGAGGCTCCACTTTCCACGCAGATGAATGGTGGAAGTAATGTACACAAATGAAATGTGTGTGCGTTAAGGATAAATTGTTTTATTTGCTTCATTAACAGCAATTTGATAAACAGTTATTCACTTGCAAATCTACTGATTAGAATCCATCAACATCTCAAAGTTTGAAGACTGTCAAAATAATTAAATGGTTCAATAAATGTAATACCCTACATCCAAAGAAAAATTACTACATATGTAGAGACATTTTTAAAGATATTTACTATATCAGCATTCCATGAACTTTGAGGATACATCTTGTAAATTATTTTCACTGCTTCGTTGACTTCTAATATTGTCAATGCTTACAGCCTCACTGCAATTCAGAAGAAAGTATTTTGAGATTTACTTAGCTTGGCATATTTATTATGCTACTTTTCTCTATTTGGAATTGGTTTTATCTGCCTTTTTTGCTATGTTTACATTACAAGTTTGGAACTTTAAAAAGTAGCCAGTAAGAGAGAGGTCAAGTATAGATGATAAAAGACTTTCTGGGTGGCAGAATATTACGAATATTTGATGGAAAATTTATGATTGTCCTTTAATATATTTGGCTGTTGAAGTTTGCACAGTGCAGTGTGTGTTGTGGTGATTAACTTTCACTATAGAAATAACAAATAACAAAACCTGCTTATGTAAGATACACATCTACCACCATGAATGAATCTTGAGAAATCAGGTGGCCAAAATTTCCAGGACTTTGAAAACACCGTGTGTTCTGGTATTCACTGGCCATGATCTCTTGTCATGACTGCATTTGACTCAGCCTCTCTGTCTCAGTCTACCCATTTATAAAATCGGCAAAATAATTACGCTGCAAGGTAATTGATAGTTAATGCGGAATGTGTTAATGACCGTAAAGCATTTGACAAAAAGCATTACAAGGGCTATCATTAGTGTCTGTTGTGAGCAGCTCTCAGCAGTTCTGAATATCCAAGCGGACCAGGATGTGACTGCTTCCAAACACTGGACATGTCTGAATTAGGCTTTTGGTTCAAGCCCAACTCTAAACAAAATAACGAACTAAAATGAGACAGATGGTCTCCTCCAGCTTTTCATTGCACTTTTATTTTCCTCTTTACAAACATTAAAGGACAGATTTTTTCAGCTGATGTAAGATGATACAGCTCAGTAATTCTGTTGGTTTTCCAGAATTGTCCATATTTTTATTTTTTATTTTAAATGATGTATGCCTTTAGATTTAATAATGGTCATTTGCTTTGAGTTATAAGCTGCTGCTTTCAGAGCACAAAATAAGGAATATAATTGAGCAGTAAACAGGTAAAATCGATCTTCAAGCTGCCCAAAGATTGTTTGATGATCACAACCAAAATATTGATGAGTTTACAAGATCATTTGAAAGACGGTTGGAAGATGGATGGCATCACAAAACTGATGTGTTCTGTGCTAGTAAAGAAGTCTGTGTCTGTTTAAAAATTCTGTTCTCACTCAATCACTTGGTAATTTCTACAGCATTAGCAATTTCTTGATACTTTATTATTTGGTGATACCTTATGAACATCAGATAAGAAAAAAATGAATGTGAAGTTCATATATAAGAGCATGGTGGAGTCAAACCATTTTAAATTTGGATGGGTTTAAATATTTAAAATCCTAGGGATGGCATCCTGCATTCCTTGTATTGTGACCCACTGTACTGTGCTCCTGGCAGTAACAACTGCATTGGAAACACACATCCTGCCTTACTTCACCTTTGTTGGTGTGTCCATGGTTTCAGTTATTTCAATGGGGTTGTTAATGTATACGAAGATTTGTGGGGACAGACCCCAAGCGTGTTGCCTACATTTTTACAAAAGATTTCTAACTTTCTTTGAAGTATTCATCTCCAGTACTGAGCATAACTAAAAAGTAGGTATGCATTTTCAAATAGGCCACAGGAAAAAGGCTTTTGGAACTTCAGATACTGATTTTTTTTTTTTTTTATTTTTATTTTTTTTATCCTTGCCATTTTTCCTTTCATCATTTTCCTGGATTTCTAAAAGAGAATCCTGTGAGAATGAAACAGACAGACATTCATTAGAATCTGGAAGAATAGGGGTGGGTGGTTTTTTTTTTTTCCCTAATTAACTGCCCCAGGGAACAACTCCACCAGTTAGGAGGAAGAGCAGTTCCTCTATTGTGCCTTTTGTGACTTAGGAACAGTAGATAGGGAGGCTCTAAGCTAGAAATCAAACAGTGAAAATCCTCTTAACTGAACACACCCTTGGGCTTCACACAGAATAAGGCCTTACACTAATCATAAACAGAACTAGTTGTGATTTTATTTTTTTTGCTGAAACAGGGTTTTGCTGAAAAATGCTTACGTGTCAAAACCAAAGTACCTTGTGGAGGGAACTTCAAAGAAATTTTGCTGAAACACAAGCAGAAGCTATCAGAAGTGTCCCTGATTTCTTTCACTTGTCTTGTGATTTAGCCAAGAGCCTGGAGACCCAAGGTCTTCATCACTCTACCTTACTTGACAGTGATTTGTTGGGGTCCCTGTGATGTTCCTCCCCTCAGCAGGGCTGTAAGTACGTATAAAGTTTTTTGTATGAGTACAGGCAGCTTGCCTAAGGGACAATCTGGGTACACAGAGTACAGGAGCTTTAAGACTCCTATAAAGAACTCTGCCTTAATCTGCAACTCCTAGGGTTAGGCTGGCATTCACAGCCTTGGATGTCCATGGAAATATTCCTGCCTGATGCTTCTTTTATGGCACTAACTACACCTAAAGCAGGAATGGTCAGGGATGGCTCGTGCTGTTTAAAACCATGGCAGCACCACTCTCTGTAGTTTGTCTATTAGCCACCTCAGTGAAGATTTCTCACTGTGACCACTGCACTGAATGCAGAAATGGAACAAAATGTGCCAAAATCTAGCTTAACTGGAGCCATCTTGGTGGAGTAATTTGTATTTTGGGTAAAACTGGCTCCACAGGTCAGTGCCACAATACTCTTTGGAAGCAATGCACAAACCCCAAAGCAATTTTACAATACAAAGAACTGGGGCCAGAGCTCTGTCTCTTTGTTTATTAGTTTCTGTCTTTGAAGCATAGCATGTTCTGCTAAAGGAATGTGTGCTAAAGAGAGCTTTAGGCTTCATCCCCGATGGATTGTTCTGCAAATACTTTATGTATTTTTAATTATGCTTTTATTGGTAACATATTTTTATGATATTTTATTGACCCTTCCCTGTTTTTTATGTGAAGAGAGCAAGTAATGAACCCTAACCTGTTTTCTCTCCAAGCACTTGACAGTAGTGCACTTACTACCAAGGAGTCTTTTATTCTTTTCTGATTCAGAATTCCTTATTTCAGACAACGATACTAATTCATCGTTTATGCATATTACCATAAGCTTTTTTTCCTCCCTCAAAAAAAGGAAAAAAACCCCAACAATAAAAGTTTGTTTCTTGCTTCTGGAGAATGTTAGCAGAACCACAGTCTGAAAGCCATGCTCTTCTACTGCTTTGTGTAATGCATGTGTGCAGTGAAAGGTACCATAGAGACAATTTGGTTCAGGATTAGACCAGGAGGAAAAATCTTCTGTCTACACACCCTCGCTGGAATATTTCAGACTTACATGGTATGAAGGAAAAGGGCAGCAGGTAATGAGAACTGGGTGGCTGAGCTCCTGCAGCCATGGATGCTGTAAAATTAAGTCCTGTATAGGCATGAAAGATGCTGGGCCTCTTGGTACCAAACCTGCATGCTGTGCTTTGGGCAGAGACTTAAAAGTATCAGGCTGGGTTGGAGATAGCAGTATAGGATTGATCCATCAGTCCTCAATCACTTTGTGCTTAGATTGTCTGAGGAAATGGGGAAAAAATGCTAAAGGCGAAAAGAGCAACAATTCACATAACATATGCCAAATGTATACTGTTCAAAATGAACAGACCTTGAAAAACAAAAAATATATATTCTTTATTCATAGGAATTATGCATCTGAGAGAATGTGACAGCTGTTTCTGACCTGTTCTTTACTGAAGGTTAAGCAGATTAAGACTGTGTTTCCAACTGAATCTGTCATTAGCAGAATTTCCAGGGACTAGATGGCAGTAGCATGTTCCTATTTTGATAAGAAAGAGTAAATAAAATTGGAGATGGTGGGAAGAGAGGGATAGTAATAGACTTGCCCTTTCTAGCTAAAATCCAAAAAACTCTCTGTGCCTTTGACAGAACTTGCAGAGAAATAACTTGTGTATATGGTGCTTTTCTAACATCCCTGTGGCAAATCGTCAGTTAGAAAATGTTTTCATGGCTGTTAGATTAAAAAAACAACCCAACTACTGAAAAGTAGCTGAATAGAATGAATTAATTTTTACTGGATTTTAATCCAGCAAATTTTGGCAGGTGTGTCCAGCAATGTCCAGTTTGTTTTACATGGGGATAAGAGTACAGATAGATAAAGGTGAGACATTGAAAGATAAATGGGGAAAAAAATGGACTTTAAAGAAATGTGGTTTGACCATGTCAATTCTAATTCTCCACAGCGTTAACACTGCTGCTGTTCTGCTGCTATCACTCATGTGCTATTTTAAAGACAGGTATGCCTGAGTGTCCTGGTTTCCAGCAGGGACAGGGTTGATTCTCCCCTGGCTCTAGCATGGACAGACATTCCACCCCATGTGCGCCACACCCAGGGGCAGCAGGGAGCCAGCCGGGAAGGGGAGGGACCACAACCGGAAGCGGGCGTGGTGATGTCATGGCATAGGCCTATATACGGGTGGGCGGTGTCGAGGTGGTGCGGGCTGCTGTTGGTATCGTACTGGTGTTTGTACCCTCTATCCCTGTTACTATTTCCCTGTAATACCTGTTGTTCTGGTAAACAGTTTTTATCTCAACCCACGAGTCTGCCTTTCCCTTCCCATCCTCTCCCCACCGCTGTGGGGCGGCAGAGCCAGCGAGCTGCCACGTGGCGTTTTTCTTGCCGCCGAGGCCAAACCACGACACTGAGAAAGTGATCTAATTGGAATAATTTTAGAAATATGAGCTTATGAAACAATAATGAAAACAGGCTGATGTCTACAGTTAGTATATAAATAACAAAACATACAGTTTCACCTCCGAAAAAGTCCATTGCTTTCGTGAGTTTTGTCCAGGGCAATGTTTACAGTAATTCCTCACTGTTCTTTTTATCGTTTTGGTAGATTGCAAAGATAATAAAAATTCCCATATGCTTGCTCTTTATTTCTTTTGGGGTTGTCCATAGTAGCTGCAAATGCTTTTGTGTAAGAAGTTAGTCTGATTCCTCCTTTCTCTGGAATGTTACATTAAATATATTTGGGGGAAAAGTTAAAATGTACAAGAAATTTAGTGGAAAAATAATTATGAAGTAACATTAAAACCCATTTCAAAATGGGTGTAGATTTTTGGCTGCAGAGGTAAATTAGTCTTTAATTAAAAAGAAGGATCATTCCCATAGCAAGTAAAATCACCCCAAGCCAATGATGATAATTTGGAATGAGGCAAAATGAATACTTCATAAGTGACACTGGAGGTTTAGAGTGCTGAATGTTTTCATGTCCCAGCGGTTTAAAAGAACAAATCCTACAGCTGCTACTCTAAGCAGAAAAACGCCACCTTATTGCTTTATGATGCTGGATTTTAAAATTGAGGCACCAAAGGGATTTAGATTTTAGTCTGTGACAGACTGTGCTCTCAGTACATTGACACTCTCTTCCATTTCTCCCTCCCCCCCAAAAAAAAAGAACAGTTGGTAACTGAAAAGTAAACGTGCAAAAATACATTTATTACTAAAGGGATCTGTTTCACTTAGTATCTAAGATTTCCATATTTATTATTCCATGCAGCAGATATTTTTCTGTGTTACATGCTACATTAATATAAGCTGATGTTGTCAAAGAGCTTGCAATTTGTTTGGACAGCCCCTACAATTCTGCTAATGGACAAACAGTCCATAAGATTCAGAAAAGTAGTGTCCAAAGAAGGAAAGGTTTCTGGCAAAGAATACCCATGTATGTGTAGATAATGAAAAAGAAGAAAAAAAACCCCTCAACTCTAAAAACCCGCCTGTACAATTTCTTAAATTTTAGCATGTAGCAGACAGTATGCTTGTACCACAAGATCTTCAGAAGGCAATATATAGAAGCAAAAAATACTGGGCCCCAGAAGTGGAGCTGCTTGTATCAGGTGCCTAGAAATTCCTATGCAGAATCCAGGAAGAATAACGTGCTTTGGTGAAACACTGAGAGATCTAAGGAATTCGGATGCTTTCAGACTTAGGTGACAGATAAGGAAACATTTCCAGAAACATTTCAGGTTCTTGCTGTAACTGACTTGAGGGTAAAAGGCCTCTTGCACATCAGCAGAAAGAACGCAGAGGACTTTAATGCCGCGTAGCAGCTGGTACCCCAACTTCAAGAACCTTTTATTCATTGCTTTAAGAATAACTCTGTTACACATTATGTAGAATATTTTCAAATACTAAAATATTTAACAATGTTTTCTAGAAATCTATTAATAATCTACAGAAATCAGGTGATCTCTGTATCTTTGGTTGTCTGAAAGGTTAATGTGTTCAATTATTCCAGACTGACTTAATGCAATTTGTTTTGGATGATTTTACCAGGTCTAAATAACCAAAATGGCAACAGACTAAAATTCTTCTGAAAAGGTATAATACTTCATTTATTTGAGATGACAGTGAACTGCAATTTTTCACCTACAATAACTACACAAATACCTCAGTAATCTGATAAATTGAAGAAGTGCAAGCCTAAAAGAGAGATCAAAATCCTGCTCAGAAACCTGAAATTTAGTCTCCGATTTTGTAAGTGGTTAAACACTTGTTCTAAAGCATCATTCAAACTCCAGATGGTATCTAATGATTGTTTGGGATTAGATTATAAAATTAAATGACTGTTCCTTTCAGTTATATGTTTGTCTTTCTGCTAAGAGAAGCATGTACATAATTTTCTCCCCTATCTTTTTCTTAGTTTGGATTCTATGAAGAACCATGCCTGTATCTAGGTCCAGTCCTGATTTAGTTGTGCAATAACTAAACTTTTGTGGTTTATAAACTATCAGAAATGCCCTATTACAATTTGCTTCAAATAAACCCATTCAACCTTTCCAATTTTATCTGTGCTATCATAAAATGCAGGCTTAGACCCATAGCATGAGCTGAAAATTCTTCCCTTTGCAAAAAAGTAGAGTAAAAAACCTCATTTGTATTTCCATTGGTAACCAAGTTTTGGAAAGGTGAAAAAATAGCATGACTGGTATTTGTGATATGAGAAGCTGATTATACATGAAGTCAAATTCTTTATTGCTGATATAAAGTTGGGACATTATATAATTTGATTTGTGTAATTAAGGTTTTTTCCTAAGGGAAGGAAAAACCAAGCTATTTGTAGAATCTAATTTCTTTTAAAAATGGCAGTATGATTCCAACTGCACTAAGGGTAAGACTGTGACTGCAAGAGGACACTGGTGCTGTCTGGCAATGCAACTGTTCATACAAAATGGAGTTTTACTGGCTGTGGTTTTTATTTATTTATATATTTAGGATCCATGATTTATAGTTGATTCACCTTCACTTGATTCTGTAACTTCTCTTGGCTACTGAGCTTTGGGATTTGTTATTTAACAAGTGTGTATTACCCATGATTTGAAGATGAAAAAACCAGCCAAAAATCTAGAGATAAAAATAAAGGAAGGAATATAAGTTAAAAGTCAACTGTTTCACTTCAAAGGTGTTGAAGATGAAACTGCTTTTGAAGGTCACTAAGGATTAAGATGCATTTTTAGCATGTAGCCAGTGTAAGAAGTTCAGTGCATTTTGATGTAAAATACACCACAAAAATTTCTGTTCTGTATTCCTGGAAAGTCATCTTTCTCGTGGTTTCCAGCAGAGTAGTTCAAAAGGAGAAGCTTCCTCAATAAGAAATGCTGACTGCATTTTAAATATTGCCCATTTGCTGCTTACAAAATATCTGGGTGTCTCCCTGCAAGCTTTGCAGTCTAGATTATCTTGGCAGAGTTCTTCTTGGACCATACTGTGGACCGTGCTTTTAAATCCAAAGGGCTCTGCTGGCCAAAGGGAGAGGGAGCCGTTTCATCTCCATGTAGTTTTAGAGAGGAGTCAGACCAGGTAGCTTGCTACCAAACCACGTCTCTGTTAAAGAGCCAAATTTCCTTATGAAGTCAGTAGAAGGTGGAAAGGATTTTCCAGTGGATGACTCAGAGCTCTTAAATTAGCAAACCACAGTCAGTTGTTGAATATGCCTCAATTTGTGCTAATATATTGTCCAATCCTGTTTTATTTTATGTTAACCAGCAATAAAGACCCATTTAACGTGAAATCTGATATTGATTTTGGTTTAGAAAAGCACAATAAGCATGTGTTGATGAATAAGTGTCCTTTGGACTTTAACTCTGCATTTTATGGCTATTAATATTTTATAAAATTTTGGGTGAAGCCACCTGTAGTATCTAGGGTGGACAGAGATGCATTCTTGCAACTAATGCACATGTTCATCTCCCACTGATTTTGAATTACTTAGGTGAACAGTCTCCTTATACCGTCGTGATGACAATACCACCACCTCTTCCTGATTTATATTCTGTTCCTATAGCAATTTAATTAATTATCCCATTGACTTTCTCCTCTGAAGCTGAACATTAATCTGAAGGTTATAGAGATTTTACTAAACCACCCTTCCATTAGACATGTGTTCCCTCATCTGGTACTTTCAACTTATTTTTCAACATTTATAAGCACTGGAGTACAGTAAAATTATCTTCTGGCTGAAGACCTGCATCATTTCCAGTAAAGCCCCCAGAATGTAACACAGATGGCCCATGGCAACTGACAGAGCTGAATTCTGGACATCCTTCTGCAAGCCATTGCCAGGAGGGCCAGGGTGCTGAGGTGTGGTGGGGCAGGCTCACAGCCAGCCCGCTTTTGGTGCTGTAACCACATCTAGGGATGCAGTCAGGAAGATGCAGGACATTCCTGTGCTCTCTGCTCAGGGACATTGCTAGCTGGTGTAATGTTCCTTTCCTGAGAAAGGATAATCTGAATATGGGGTAAGTGTAGAGCACAGTGAGGAGAAAACAGGGGCTTTTGTGTGTAGCTGACCAATAGGTTAGAAAAGGAGGCAGAGTCCTCAGCCAGATGTCATGTAAACGGCTTGTATGAAGCAATACAACATAGAGTTGGCCCGTACTTGCCATTTCTTCTAACATGCTAATTGGTCGTCACTTGCTCTGTTTTGCCAATGTAACTAAAACCATAGAACATCTACAGTACTTACATTGCCGTAAAGGGGTTTCAGTTGGATTTTTTTTGTTTGAGGGTTTTTTTGGTTATAAACAATACCCACATTAGGACTTTTGGGGAGGCTATCTGGAACCACACAGGCCAGTCGAAGGGCATACAGAAGGTCTCAATGACAGAGCCACTGTTTCTGATTTAACAATTCAGACTACTCTAATTCTGCAGCAGGCTGGATTAAATTATTCCAGCTGGCCGGATGCTTCTCATAGGCTGTCTATCTGACAGTCCAGCTTCTAAAAATATCAGAAGTTGGATTTGCAACACTGATCTCTCAGATCAGTAATCCTTTACTATCGCTGTAAGTCCCACGCTCACATAGAATATACCTGCAGTTAAAGAAATTACAGTAGCAGGAGAAGGCTGGTATTTCAGAATTCCAGCCTCCCGCTTTGATTCCTATTTTCTTGTATTTTATTCTGTTTTCTTAGTGGCTTTTAACAGCAGCAGAAGTGAATCTCAGTTCCAAACTGCATGTAGAGTTTACAATATGTATCCATTTCACTAGATAGTATTCTGGTTTTCATTTTACTTCTTATGTAGTGGATGAAATAGTTGTGTGTTTATAACCTCTGCCAATGGGTTGGAAAGGGTGACTTAGTGGGCAGAGAATATTTTTTCCATGTGTTGTGGACTATGGTCTCTTGTTTGAAAGTCTCCAGCTATTGTGTTTGTGGAAAGTGCATAACCCCAAATAATTAAGCCCCTTGACTTTCTACCTTTGCATTGATAAAGCTACTACAATGTACAGCCATAAAGCGGTTGGAAGTCTCCTGCAGCACATTTTTCCTTTTTTCTACTTAGGAAATAAAATTGGTATGTGTTTTTATGGCTTTGCCACATGGTGAAGTTAAAGGGTCCCATTTCCACCATGAACCTTTTGGAGCTTGTTATTTTTTATTTTAAGAAGTTAGTGCCTGAACACCACCAGTCTAGTAAATTCTGCTGTATTTTGTACTGCTACTGTCTGAAATGAAGATGGTCTTTCTCATTAAATGATATGGACTCTGAAACATTAAAAATTGTTTTACATAGAGATACTAGGCAGCAGACACAAATGGTTGGTGTCTTAGTTGGGGGCTTTGCTTGAGCCAAGATTTTCTTTTAATCATTATAATACAGTAGGATGCTTATGCAAAGAGTAGGGAATTAAACACACTCAAGTATGTATCAAAGGGACAAGTAAATGCTCAATTTAATATTATTTAAGCATTCCAAAGCCTGCCTTTCTTTTCACAGTAGCAGTGCCAAACATATTGATGATAATCCGATACACAGTTCAAAGCTCTTATACTCAAACTATTTAAGCATTAGTTCAGTTCTTCTGCCTACTGAAGAGACAATTAGTGGCTAAAAGGTAACCAGATTATTGTAGAGATCTCTCTTGACGGCCTTTAACACCTAGTTAAATGTTAAAGCCTGGAAATTACAAGCCTCTCAGTATCATTCAGACCGCAGTATATTTTGAAGCAGTTTGCTGTTTCTAGGTTGTTCTTTCATGCTGTGGTACCACTCTGGTGCTCTCTAGCTTGCTGTGAGTGTCTGCTCACTTGCAGAACATCTTCACTAGGCAAAAATAGTCCCCAAGAACAAAATTCTTGCTTAGTATGGATATTAGGTGGGATTTCCAGAAGTGTAAGATCATTGCAGCTGATTCAAGATATACTGGGGCTGTTTAAAAGAGTCTGCCTTGTCCACACTTGGATTTCATTTAGGTCTGTTTGACCCAATCTACTGGTTTGCCTGTGCTGGGTGGGAGAGGTGCTGCTCTCTGCCCTGCTCTCTGCCCAGGCTCCTTGTCTGCCTTGGCAGTGTGCTGACTGTAATGTGCACCAGTGAAAATGAGGGGGCAAAGATGGATGGGAGTGGAGGGCAGGAGAAGCAGGAATGAGCTGATTGTGATCCTGCTGGGATGGATCATGCTTCTTGGGTAACTTGTTCCTTGGGGATTGTTTCCATGGCAAAACAGAGTTTTGAGTAAAAGCTGGAGTGGGTTTGTCCAACACAAATAAGAACAGCAGTAACGAGGCAGTGTCAGGGGAGTTAGAGTGCAATTAGCAGTCAGTGTAATCCTGTAATGATTTTTCTCTGGTTGCCTATGCTGCTAAAGCCCGAGCCAGCAAATATTCGTTGCTGTTCTTACCTGCAATATCTAAATTAAACCGATGCACTTACGCAGTTATTTTTCTCTATCCCATCTTTTCTGACAGCATTATCCAATGCAGAAGTGATAGTAATTAGCAGCAACAGTCTTGAAAGCATATGTTACATTATAAAGACATGTAGTCTGTCATAAAGTCAGCCTGCTTGTCTATAGTTTTCTTACTGTAGTTGCTGGGAGCTGTAGACATTACATCTTCCAGTGCTGAGAGCTTATTGAAAATCACTTATTTATACAGACGGCACTTGTATGGGTGGATGTATATTCTACGAAAACTGTCAGCTGCCGCCCTTCACTGAAAATTTGCAGCCATACTATTCAGCATGATTGATTTGAGTCTGTGCTTGTGCTTTGGAAACAATATGTGTTCTATAAATTAGACTTAACTGTAGAGATGCAGATTCAAATTACTAATTAGTACTTGATCTTATTGGAACTTTCCTGTCCAGCTGCCCAAAATAGATATCTGCAACTTTGAAAAAAGGCATCCTCAAAGGGTGGAATTCATCCCTCCATCTGAAATGGAGGTGTCCAGTCCAAGCTGCTTGGCCTGTTGTTTGTCTCTGCTCTGTTGTCAAGGGAGATGCATCTCCACAGAGTGATTTGTCCTGAGCTAGGAGATGTGTCTCTGGCTATCAGGAATGCTCATCTTCTGAAGATGCTAATCTTTTTCTGTTCACTGCAGGAGGAATTCAGATAACTAGATGGATCCTGCATATACTGTGGATCCAGCTGTGTGTGACTGACGGACTGACAGGAGTTTCCACTTAGCTTGGTTTTTCTACTTTTATTGAGAAAGACTTGAGATCTCTGTTAGCAAATAATACTAAATGTTAATGGTATTTAAAAACTCCTACTTTCAAACCCACAACAGCCTAGTTAAGTGTTAGCATTAAGTATTGCAAAACAATGTTCTACATTTTTACCTTTTTTTTATAGTCTGTTACTGATAACTTTATAACTTAAAAACTCTTAAAAATATGTGAAATTATGCTGATACCTCATATCAAATGCAATGCTATCTTTCAACAAGTTTTTTGCTTTGCTGTTCAGCCAACCTGCTTTCACTTGAATACCTCTTCTGTAAATCTGATTAGCAAAGCAAAGGCCTTATTTACTGCAGCATACTTAACTTTCAGCTCTTAAAGGCACAATACGTTTGATGTTCACTTATCATAGAATTTAGTGAAGGCAACCAGAAGTCAGTTGTGCAAGACATGAATAATTTCATGAGCAAGCTGCCAGTGGCTATATGATACATCTATGTAGCTTATAAAACAAAGCAAATGATTACCATCAATTATAATACCATCATTTGACAACTCTGCAATTAATTTCCTGCTCTTAAATAACTGCTGTTGCACAGTGCCAAAGAAAAGGCCATGCATTAACTGACTCATCACCAGTCTCTGAGAGAGAGTACAGATGGTAATTTGATTATTCGTTTCCAAGAAAATTAGTGCTTTATTATAAAAAAGCTATTCATTTTGAACTTCTGAAAGAATGGTAGAGGATGCCTTGAGTATCTTTAAAAATATTCCCTACAGTAACATACAGTTTCTCTGAAGCATTATTTTATTTTTAAGATTTGTGGAGCAGAGTTGTGTACTAGATAGTTCAGGATGGGGTACTACAAACCCCACAAATTTCTTCCACGTAGAACTGTTCCTATGTAAGGAGAATGGAAAGGTTCTGCTTTGTCTACCAGAAAGTCTGCAAACTTTACTATACATCTTGAAAAAGTACTCCATACACAAGACTAAAATATTTATCCAGCAGGCCTAATGAGCTATCCTGTAATAGCTATCAGGACCACTAAACTAAGGTATTTTCTGGGACACTTACAGACATGTATTTAAAATACCAATTCTGCCAGGTTTACTTCTGGATTTAACTTTATTTCTTGAGCGGACCGACACGCTTCTATGGAATCATCTCTAAAATTCTCACCTTATTTTTGCATTAATCAAATGCAGAATGAAACTCAACGTAAATTGTTACACATCAGTGAGCAACAAAAGAAGAAATTTTGCAAGAACTTGAAGCAATTTCAATATTATTTTGTGGTTAGTCTTGTGTGTTTGCATTTACTAGAGATATAAAGGACCCATCAAAAGATATTTGATTACGCTCTAAGTAGCGCATGTGAGAATATAGGATGTCTATGCATATATAAACACAACAGTTTCATTTTTAGATATGAGTCACACAACTTACAGTGCATGGGAAATAAAAAAAAAAGTCAGTCCCTCATTTTCAGAAGGGATAAAGGGAAACCATTTTTATGAGTACAAATTAGTTTGCAAATACCTTCAGGCAGAAATGAAAAGTGAGTAATTCATTTTGGTTCATTTGTACCTCCAAACTTGTTGACATACCTCCCCAGAGAAAGCCTGTCCATTGAGTAAGTGCTCTGATCCTTGGCTGTCTTCACTTCCAAAGTGTAACCGTATTTCCTCTAAGCGGTGACTGTACGTCATCGGGCCTCCAGAGATGTTGACCAAATGCTCTTTGTCTAATCGTAGGGATACATGTCTCCCTGTGTTATACATCGTCCCACTGACCTAAACAAAACGGAGGAGAAAAAGAAAAAAAAAAAAGGCATTTTTTTTTCAACATTATTTATAAATCCTAGAAACTAGTTATATGTACTTCAAGAATTTTCTCTTTCCGCACCTTCATTTAAATGTAGTAATACACCTTACCGTTCTGAGATGAAATATGCAACCTGAGGTTATACTTCAACTTCTGCTTTGAATCTTATACTGTATATTCAAATATGTTGCTAAATCCATATGTACATATTTTAGCCAGGGGCACATGGTTAACACAGCGAAGAGGATTATTATACTTCTAAATAAGTAGGCTTTTAGACCATTTTTTTTATGCAAGGTCTGAATAATGGCTTCATTACAGAATTTCTGCACTGAAAATGGGAACATTTCAGCTGACATAAATTATTTAAGTGCACTTGAACAAATCTGAAATTTAACTCATTTTTTCCTTCTTTTAATATTTATAACAAAGTTATCCAAAAGTAAAGGTGCTGCACAAAGCAGAAATATAATTATTTATAAACAGGGGGCCCTACTCCTACTGGAGCTGCAGGTAAAAACCTTCATTACCCTCCTCTGCAAGTCTTTTTGTTTTGTTATGAATATTTTCTGTTTACAATTGTCAGATATTTTAGCCATAGCAGTACAGAATTAATTACAATTTGATCATATACCTCTAGTTCCTAGTACATCTCAAATAGCTGTAATGCTCTCCAAGATTCACCTTCGTTTTTAAAAAGACTGAATGTTGTGCTTCGTTTGCAAACTGATTTACAGCTGTTGTAATGAAAAAGAAAATGATTGTGGAAATTTTTCATGTGGAATATAATTCTGTCATAATTTCCACTGTCATAGGAAAAATTCCTATAGCACGAGGATCCTTAATTTATGCCATTAGAAAGTGAAATATGCCAGTTTGAGTTAAAGTAGAATTGTGATTTATTTAGAAGCATTCTGCATGGATACAAATGGTACACTTGAATAACATTAATTTACTGTAAGAAGACGAAGTGTAGCAATAATATGCCTTGTTGCACTTGAGTTTAAAATTAAAGAGATGAGTATTATGTATTATATCCTATGCTACATCAGTACTACAGTAATTAACATTGCTGCAGTGTCATTTTATCTGTAATACTAATTACTGAGTTTAAATGACCTGTTTTCTTGCACAGTGTGTTGTAAAAAGTTACGCTGAACAGATTGTGTAATAGAACTAAATGGATGAGATTAAACAGCTTTTGATTGTTGTGTTTTTTAAACTTTGATACAGATGTTCTATTTTTTGTGTTTGTTGCAATTCAAAGTAAGCAGTGATAAATTTCTTGTGAAAAGTAATAAGCACAAATACTTGTATTCGCTGCAAATAGAACTGTAACGCTATGTGAAATTCTTTATTGTCATTCAGGATATTATCTGTTTTGTATACAAAACCAGTATCTTATCACCATTAAAAGTGTACATCTCAAGTGTAACCATTTACAGCTGTAGGACATGGTATCACATAAGTGCAGTCACCTTCTGTTTGCAAGCTCAAAGTCCACAAATGCATTATACTCAGTGCGAAAGCATCATGCAAAAAATAATGCAAGAAAGAAGTTGTCTTCCATTGTTTTCAGCAGGAAACGATGAGTTGCCTTTTCACTATGCGCAGCTTTAACTGCTACTAGAGAAAAAGAAGGGTCTCATCTTATTCACTATTTGAACCCACTGATAAAAGAAGGATTTTCTATATTTTATGGTACTGAGCCTTTAAAGTGATGGTGCAGTCTCCTTTGAGAACGTCAAACAGAGTTGGTTTTATGGAAAGCAAAGTTGCATGTGGTCTTGTAAAAGGCTGCAGGCACAGAAGTTAACGAGGAGGGATTTTCTGTATCTTGTATGTTCTCATAAAAGATAAACAGCACGAACACATGGGCTCCTTATGGGAAAGATGTTGACTCTGCCCAGCACAGTCAACAATATCTGCTATTCCAGAAAGCACATTATTTATTTCTTATACCATTTTGTGGATTGGATAAAATGTTATAGGGTAGTTCAAAAGGATAATATAAAAATCTGTTAAGATCTATATAACTATTTCCTTAATGTGTCAGACTAATCTTTACTGCTAAGTCCTTCACAGTGATGGCCTTTGTGTTGCTTCTTGCTCTGCTATTAAGTTGTCCCTTTGTTCTGTGTTTCTGTTTGACTTGAACATCATAGAAAGATGAAAACACAGCAAACAAGCTCGGGGGGAAAAAGAGCTCTAAATCTTGCCCTCCTGTTTTTCAAAGGGATCGATATTCACATTAATCTTATGCGCCAGAAATTAGACTGCAGTAAAGAAAACATATATTAAAATGTCAGTAAAAGCCTGTCTGAGAAAACAGCCAAGTCCAACATTGTCACAGTTAATGACTGTTCTGCACTTTTAGTTGACCCCATTTTCCTCATACACTACAAAATGTTTCCAAACAGGTAATTTTACCTGTGGCAAAATCCCCAATAGAACAGAGCATGCTGATGGGCTTCAACTTTAATTGTGGAATAGTTCAACTTTGGTAGACTTTAATTAAATTATTAACATATTCCTGATGTAGTTATTTTCTATTTAATCTCATTCATTTTAATTCTTGCTTCACAGACCTTTGTGCACGTAATTCCCTAGCAGCATTATTCTCTCTCTTTATCTCGATGCAAGACAGCCACACAGGCACATGCTGCTAAAATATTCTAGACTAGGTTTCTAAGGAAGATCTGAATACTCCTGTGGTATCTGTGTATAACTTGCCAGTCCTCTGATCACAAGAGAAGTCCTAATTCTGCTCTTTGAAAGGTGGAGAGTGAAAAAAAAAATGCATACCAGTAAGCACAAACTTTATGATGCCTGATTTATCTTGAGACTCTACAGACCTTTATGACCATTAGGAAAAAAAAACCCACAAACAACCAACAAACAGAAACAAATGCAGAATTATTTTTCTTTAACCCTGCATTTGTGGAAGCATTTTTGTTGTGTCCTAGTTAACTGCAGATCTTGTTCGTGTATTTTCTGCCACAACTAGGCCTGAGCGAAGTGTGTTTCAGAGCTTCCTTTGTGGCCTACATCTTTCCGTTACAGTCTGTGTTAAAATAGCCTTCAAAACCCTGAGCGGGAGAGGTGACGGAAAAAGCAGCCTCTTTCAGGGCCGTGATAGAAATGTAAGCAGGGGATGCCAGAGGAAAGGAGAAGGAGCTGAGATGTATTCTTTGCCTTTCAAACCCATGCTACGTTTGCAGTTCACTGCCACCATCCTTCAGGGGTAGCACAGTCTCGCTGCTTCCCAGGGGCCTTTACAAAACAGTGAAATAGTGCATTTTGGATTTATTCAGGTAAGAGAGGTCTGACGATTAGTTCCAAGAACATTTTTAAACTTGTATCAGTACCTGCCAGTGGAGCAGCACAGAATGTAAGGAAGCAAGAAAATCAATTGTGTATGGCTGCCTGCTGTGGTGTCCTTGGATCTTATCTGCAATATTAGATGTTCCTTTCTTTAGAATGAAAATAGATACAGTGCAAGGAAGGCCTAGTGCTCTGTAGGGAAGCAAATCACCAAGAACTGAAGAGTGTTTTGAAGGTGTTGTAGTGCCCCAGTTTCATATCCTGCAATAATCAAGTTTCTATCATCTGCCACCCGGCTTCCATATTTTCCCCTTGGAATCCTATATTCCAGTGGAACGGGAAAGCAGCTCTTCAAGCTCAGGCAGTGGTGGGCTTTCCTCCCCCGTCAGCAGCACCTGAGGTACTGATGGCACATACTTTGCCATTGCCTTTGGTTTCTGCTGCTCAGTATCCCTGTAGTGACAGCAGCGGGTGGCCCAGTGAGCAAAGCACAGATCCTATGGAACCCGTGATGTACCACTGGTTTTCTGCTCAGCTGCTCTCCCTAGCAGGTTCATGGGAGGCACAAATGCTCCATAGAACATGAAAACGTTAATGCTAATATTAGACCGTTCCTAGCACCTGCCATCCAGGGGTCTCAAAGTGCTTAAAAAATGAAAAAAAAATTTTGCAATTGTCTTTTGTCTCACTGGGGTAAGTCAACCTTAATGCCAGGTGGTTTTATATAATTCCTGTCACTTAGACAGGGGCATCCTTTGCAGAATTTCTCCCTGTAGCTCAGGTCACTTGAACTTGAATTTCTGAGTGTACTGATAAACTGAACCATGTTGTTCCAAGTCTCTCAAGCAAGTTCCTTCCTTTTAATATTTTCTGATTGTTGTTCTGAGTATCCTGACCAGACCATATTCTGTGATATAAAGTATTGTCCTCATTGATTAAATTGGTTCCACTGTAGCAAGTACCTTATATCTCTCTTGTGCAAAGCTGAGATTGCTTCAGGGTGTGAAAACAGACTTTACATAGACTTCAGGGTAAGTCTACGATTTGAAATCTGACTTTAGGGACAGTGACAAATCATCGCACCAAACTCCAGTTTCAGATGTAACCTGCTAAGGTTACTGCTTAGCTCTCTGCAGCAGAATTGCATTCCCTTATTTCACAGCAGTGGCTATACAAGAACATTTATTTTCTTAATATTGTGCTTATGGCATCCAGTTAGTTTTAGAAATAGTTTTATGTTGCTGTCTTGATTTTCTAGCTGTTGTTAGAGGGGACCCAAGCTGGAAAATAAAACAATTTTACAGAGTTATTCTTCGAAGTTATTTAACAATTGTTTAAAAAGGATATTCTTGTTTTTTAAAGTCCCCTTTTAAAGAGGAGATTGATATAATCAAATAGGAGACAATTGCTCTATAGATTTTTCAAACTTCTGAGACCTCTCTCCTTGTCCTGCAGCATTCTCTCTGTGTGTATATGGAGACACATGCACACAAATAAGAATTTTAAAATTGTTTTTTTAAAAAATGTTTTCTACAGGACATTAGGTTTTATTTGGGTATTTGATGAATATTTTTTTCATAATACTTTGATTATTTGTTTCAAAATAATTTGAATATTTATTTTTCATAATATTTTTCCTCTGCCTTCATCTTTATGCTTAATCACCATATGCAACAGTATGTAAAGAAATTGTGGGAGCGCTGCCAGTACCACATCACTTTCAGAATCCTGTTCACAGTAAGCAGCGTGCTTATCGACCTTGTAAATCATGATCTTCTAGAAATTTGCTTAGAAATGTCTCCGGGCTTTGGACATAGATACTTATTCGAAGTATTTCATGCTTTATTTTTGGAGCTGATTTTAAGGCGAATCCCAGCTGTTTTCAGCAGGCTGCTTCTTGCTGCCGGCAGAGAGCACTGTTGACCCATCCCATATAGCTCTCACCTGTATACCATGGGGACTTCCAGAGTCAGGAAAGAAATGAAAACTAATCTTTTTTTGTGTGACACGACTGTAATCCATGGCTTTAGTTTCAGACGTGGTGGTTTCAGCTGGGGGACGGAATTGTGGGGTCTGTTGTATCAGTCAAGTGGGTTTCTAGTCTATAACTGAGTGTCTGGAGAACGCGGGCTCAGCAGGTTGCCTGAAGGCCATCAGATAAAGTCTGTCCCTTTTCTGGCAAGAATCCAATAGATCTGATACTGTGTTTATTAAAAAAACCCCACAACACAAACCAAACAAAAAAACCCCAAAAAACAAAAAAACACACTAAAACCCAAAAGTGGAGGGAGGGGGGAATTAAAGATAAGGAAATGCCAGAGTTTGGATACAGTGCTGCTTACTGGGAGGGAGCTGCAGTGCAATCGCTGAGCTTTGAGGGACAACAGGCATCATCATCAATATTTGATTAAAAAAGGCCCGCATGAAAAATGTAAAATGTAAGAGAGAAGTGTAAAGATTAAAATAGTCTCTTCATCTTCTTAGCTGAAAAAGTTTTTAGAAGGAAATAATGTTAATGAGTCCAACTAACCCATTTACCTGCCTAATGTAACATGTTATGGTATAGGCATATGGCACAACACCCTTTTCTTTCTTTTTAAAGCACCATTTTCAGTAAGAATCTTTCCCATCCACTGCTCCGCAGTTTTGCCTGTTTACTTCCCTTAAGTGACTGATCTGTAAAAAACTTGGAGCAAACCTTATAAATTAAATATTCAGGCTTACTGGCTAATGAGCACAATATGTCAATATTCTGTGATCAAAATAACGTGCTTCAATAATGTATACACCATTCTGTAACAAAAATATAATTTAATAGGGGACCCACAGGGTCATGGTTAGTCTGAGATAATTATATGCCACAGGGTGTGAACTGCTCTTAGGACATTGGTAATACCCCACAGAGTCTATTTGCTACACGCTGCCTTTTAGGGATAATAAAGTGCTTTATTGTATTTCCACTACTCCATTAATGCAATGATTTTTGCTTGTTAGTAACTATGAAGCCTAATGCAGATGCAGCCAGATTTATGGTGTCTGGCATTAACAGTTGCTGTGTGTGTTGACGCTGGCTTTGCAGTAAAATTGTGCTCTCCTTAATCTAAAATACTCCAACTACATTTAAACCATATGTAGCAGGTGAATTTCATCCCAGGAGCTTTCATCGCCTTTTTAAAAATGAAAATCAAATTACTGAAATAGGCAATCAGAAAAACTGCCCTCTGACTGGACAAGGGATCTGTTTCCACCAGTGCTGGCTGAAGGCCCGAAGGATCAGCCAGGGATTGTAAATGGGTGATATATCTGAGTGCCGAGAGCTTCCTGCATGGAGGCATCGATTACATGCTGTTTGGAAGGAAAAAAAGAAATAATGAAGAATGTTTTGCTGTAGGAAAGCAGATTGGATCTCAGTGTTCGCCATCATCTGCTGTGTAGCACCTTGAAAGATAAAGCCTGAATATTTGTGGGCAAACCAAAACTGTGGAGGAGGAATGTGTGAGAATCAGTTCTGTTGCAATGTGACCGGAGGTTCTTGCATGCACTGGGATCTGTGCAGCACGCAGTCACCCAGCAGATAAGGCAACGATAATCACAGGGATCTACAGCCAGATAAAATGGTGTAGGGATTATGTTCAGTTCCAAATTCTTTGTGATCATGTGTAGAATGGGACACTGTCTCCATGCTGAGATCGCTCTCAGTTTTTTTTTAAATAAATACTATTAGTGCGTCAACAGCACGGATGGCGTCGCTTGGGTAGGTTCTGGAGTGACTTTGGTGTATTAACAGAGAACTGAAGTTGGTTCTGAAGTGTCGTGTGCCTGTGTCGTGCTCTCGTGTTTGAAAAGGATGTTTCAGGGCATTCTAAGATAGACTTAATCCTGTCTGATTGCAGAACTAGACTCAGCAATTCACAATCCTGTCTTTCTATAGCCACCTTTTTACCACCGATGAGAAGTCTCATCCTGTGCTGTGACTCAGTTACAAGCAAGACTAAAAAAGAGGGAAAAATTACATTTGTGTGCTCCTTTTAGTTCATTAACCTTAGTTTAGAATTGGGCTAAGTCAATAAGTAATTGAAAGAATAACTGGGGCTTGGAGAACTCATTACCCTAATTTAGTCTAGCAATCTGTAACGAGATTTTTAGTTTGAACAATCTGCATTAAAAACTGTGTGAAGGGTAATTTTTGTCTCCAATAAAGGGATGTCAAAAGAGCTGCCTTTTTAAAATCTGAGGGCTTATAAAAATTTTCGAAAGATTGTAAATGGTACAGAAGCCTTCAATCTTGTAAGAAATCTGGATAAATGAAAAATTACTCTTTCCATTTTTTATGTGGGTTTAAAATGTAAAATTAAATATGTTAAAATCCTGAGGTTCTAATTGAGTCCTTTTCTAGTGAGTGACATTGAGATGCACTCACCTTTGGTAGCTGCCTGGATTTCAGAGCTCTTCTTTCAGAGAGCTCTTTGGTTGAAATGCCACAGGTTTTCCAGTAGAATCCAGATCGGATGGAAATTTCTAGGACATTCACTGAAATCAGTGAGTTTCACCTTCCTTACGTTTTCCATATAGCAAGCCAGGCTTTAGACATTAGATGCTTAATATCTCATTTGATAAATTGCATATTAATAAATGTATTCAGGCTTTCTAGTATCTTTATTTTGCTTATGCATTTTCTTCAGTTCTTTTTTTCCGAGTGCAACTTTTAAAAGACATTTCCCTGCTGAAAAGATGAGATATAGCTAGTTGATTGCTCTAACTTCTTTTGTAAGCTGTTGGTGTACCTCTACTTTACTATTTGTATATAACATTAACAAAAAGGCTGTGTGAAATTAATCTGGGAAGCGTCTTTCAAGCTCAGTGGTCAAACAGCACTGTAGGGGTTGTGTATCTGATTAATGCACTCACCATTTTATTTATGTGCATCTGTGTATGTGTATACATGCATCTCTCTATATGTGTGTATCTATACATATGCAGAAATGAAATATCTCTCTCTTTTTTTTTTTCTTTTTTTTTTTTTTACTAACTCCTGTGAATAGGAAGAGGAAAAGAATGTCTGCCCTCACACACAAGCCTAGATTAATAAATTGACAAAACCCTCTCGGTGTTTGCCTGCAGAGGATTATTTTGCTGTCTGAATGACTGAGAAGCACACAGTGCTCTGAGCAGGTGAAGGATGTGCATTCGAAGTTCATCTGTTTTTCACCACAACCATAACATACCATTATTAAGGTTAATGATACAGTTTTACAAAAGCCAGAGAACCCCATTTGTTGTAGTTCTTTATTTCTCTATTTTTTTTGCTACCAGGAGGTTCTAAATTTCTATGCCTATTAAGTTTTCATAAACCCTCTAAAATAATGAAGTGACTGCTGCTGTTTGAAATCCCCTCCCTGCTCTAGCCATAAAGTTCCAAGAACATGCAATACACTGACCCCTGGATAAGGGAAATTGCACCGTCTCAGTCGAGGTGTAGCCAGAGAAGCGTGGTAATGCTTTACTGACGTTATAAGTCAGTGCAAATGAAAAGAAGAATTTCTATAAAACTCAGCTTTTTAGCCATGAAAGGGACAAAAGTTTTATCAGCTTTTTAGCAGAACTGTATCCAGTTTTTGAAAGCAGTGTATTTCACAATACCGAGCTGCTTCCCACATATCTGCCAAGGAAACAATGCATAGTTATTGCAAAATAATTTCCTGAGCCCTGTGTCTCTGGAGGTAAACTAGTATTTAGATAACTTGAAATTTGACCTCAATAAAATTAATTGTGTGCCAAGGCGAATCTGTTGTGGCATGCAAAAATCATGAGCTATTCTGCCTGGTAGCGTATTTCACTGGGGTTTTTTGAGCAGCACAAGAGAGCTGTTTTGTCCCAGCCTGCTTTTTGTAGTTCTTTAAAGAGGGTGAATAAATTAGCCCTTCCAGTTACAAATATTACTGTTCTTGTTTAACAGAAGACTGTTTTACTTTTCTCATTTTATCTGCCTCTAAAGCATTTGTGTACCATTTTATGTTGAGAAAACAGTGAAACAACAGTAGAGGTAGAAATAAAAGAAAAACAAACAAACAAATCCTATCCTGAACCTCTCTTTCATTTTCCTGACATTTTACTCTGTTCCAAAACTCTGATTTTTTTTTCTTGATGATGCACTTCAAAAAAACCACAAACCCACATTTTTTGAAATAGAGCTCCCTAAAGAATTATCATAGAATCGTAGAATTGTTAGAGTTGGAAGGGAACTTAAAGATCATCGAGTTCCAACCCCCCTGCCATTGGATTCCAGCCATCATTTCTAGCTTAACTTGCCATCCTGACACCAATTCTAGCTTAACTAGTAGAATCCATGTTCCAATGTGCCTCTAATTCAAATGTGGTGGAGAGTCAATGTGCAAGTTGGGTGGGAGACTGGGAAATGTGGGCTGCATTATGAACTGGGAGCTCCAGGGGAAATGGGAGTCCAGAGGCAGCCCTCACCTCCTCTGGCATTGCCAGACTCCTTATGTGTATCCGTCACTATTCCAGAGGATGTACATACAAACCCCTCTCAATCATTCCTAAGACTTCACTTAGGAGTACTCTTCCACTAAAACCTGATCAAGAGATTTTGGTTGTATTTCTGTTGGGTTATATTTTGTTTATTCCCTGTTGCCCTGCTGTATTTATAGATTGCACGGCCATGGGGGAAGAGCTGTGTTCAGTTTTCTGAGCTTCTGTACAGCTCCATGTGTACTGGAGCTGTATAAATTAGTATTTTTACAAGTAATCAAAATGACACAAAACTCTGAATACCAAGAAGCAATTTTTTCCTCTTGCATCATTCCCAACCATGTTTTATTCCATGCAGAGTGAAAGACACTTTTCTGCTAGCTCGAATTATAAAGAAATGATGAGAAACTATTCTGAAAAAGGGTATTAGAAAACCAATTTTTGTATCATGCCAATTTACCATTAGTCCTCCTCTGTTTTTCTTGTTCACTGGGCTTACCAAAATACAGGTATATCTGTCAGAGTCCACAAGGAAAAGAGAAAGGAGTTACAGGATAGATTTAGATAGGAATCAGCATATGGCCAAATGCTTTTCCATTAGGGATACCATTTAGACTAGATAGGATCTTAGCTTTCCAGATATAAAACACAAGTTCATTTTTAAGAAGTGTTTTATCATATATATCATATATATATCATAAGTGTTATATCATATATTTTCCTAATGTTTAATCTGTTGAAACAATCATGTTGTCTGGTTCATCTTTATTATCTTCCCAAGAAGAATCTTTTAAAATAGTAGTTCATATTTAGCTATGGATCAGCATTCCCATTTGATAGCAATTGCTTCTCCAGGTTTTATACCTTTTTCCTTCTCTATAGCACGCAAACCAGAGGCTGAATGCTCCCGTGCGCCTTTCCCAGCTCTGGGTGTTTGCTCGTGCACTTGTGTGTTCATTCACATTTCCATTTGTGATAAATTCTAGCAAAGAAGTTGAAAGGTTCTGAACACGTTGTAAGTGTAAAGGCAACCTTGCTCTCTTTATCCTAGATGAAAATGAGTTTTAGAGTTCGTTCTCGCACTCATTTGTTGTTCGCGCCTTTGGTAGAGATATATCCTTCAAATGTGCTTATATTCTTAATAACTACAGAGGGCTTATGCAGAAGTTGAACTGGAGCTTTCAAAACTTTATTCTTGCAAATCAGCATAAGTATTTCTTAACAGACATTAATGAAAATTTCAGCGCACTTGGTATTTTTGACAATTTTAAATGCACAGATTCTGTCTGCCCCTGAGCTACTGAAATCTGTGAGCAGTACCAGCCTTTAATATGTAATTGGTGACTGATAATAGTCTAAAGTAAAGATAAGAAATGCTTCCAGGCCTTCACTTAAAGAAAAATATTCCCTTGCTGATATAATTGAAAGATTTGTACATCTATTGTGGCTTACGTCTTATTATTTTCATACCAACTATTTCTAAAGTCTAGATGATGCCTAATAAACAAGTCCTTTAATCAGCTTTAAAATGACAAACCTGTTGATACATTGAATTTTCTCCAACAAGATATCGCAATATTGATTTTAGTACTCCATTTTTAATAAGCAGAGACTGTTCAGAATTGCTTGCTACGACAGCCTTGAAAGTAGGGCATCAACTGACTTGGCAAATGGCTGAATTTATAAGGGAAGTTTTTGCTAGAACTCTAATCCATTATCCTTCTAGTGTTGACATTCATTTGCAATAAGGACACTGGGCTAAATCTGCCGCGTATGAAAAACAGATGGGCATGGCTACCTTAGAGTTTCTGTGGTAATTTCCTCTGTTCAGAGGTGATTTAGTCACCGAATTGAATTCTGCATACAGCCTTAATGACAGCTTCCATCTCTAAGTCACTGCATGTCTCTCAGCAAAGGCTGTTTAACGGGAGCTTTGGTTGGCGTGAGCAGTGAACGTGCAAGAGTTCCTAGAGGTGACATGAGATGGCAAGAGTGGAGAAAGGCTGGGCTTTCTTTCATAAGTCAGAGGTGACCCACCATGGTAAGGCAAGAAGAATGCTGGTATTCTTAATTGCCAGGTGTTTCCAACAACTGATTTCTTTATGTGCCATCACCATTTAACAGGCAGACACATTCTTACCTCTGGTCTAGATCATTTAGCTAGAGAGATGGTACATGCAGTGCTTCCAGGTAACATTATGGTTAATGGCAATGCTCAGAGAGGAAAGGTCATGGAAACCCAGTGGCTGGGTACACATGGCACATTTAAAAAGTTGTCTGTAATTGCATAAATAGTTTTCATCAGTGTTGCAATTTATTGTTACTTTTGCCTGGATGTATGAAGGCTTTGTACATGTTAAGGAGCATCACGGCATCTTCAAGCACCGTCTGCTCAGCCTACCTACTCTAAAAGGCTGAGTGACTCTTTAGATTACCCTTTAGTTAAATGGGCAGAAGGTTTATATGATGATACCGTATCTGTTACTAAAGAAAGCAAAGAAAGTGGAAACAGTATAAAATTCTTGTGCACATTAGACTATAACAAAATACATGTAGAGGCTAACATCCTGAAGTGTTTCAGATTGAAATAGTAAAAGGCTTTTGATATTCTAACTTCCACTTCAGGAGTGAGTGTAGCTCATGTATTAAAACTGTGCTTTTATATATATACAAATCCATTCTGGGACTAAAAGCATATAAATAATTATCCCAATATATTGGTGTCTATTTACATGTCTTGTCAGGGATATGCATTCAGGGCGTAACACCAGCTCTTTTACAAAACCATTCTTTTTCTTTTTTTCTTTTCTTTTTTTTTTCCCAACCAGCTTATTCTTTCCCAGCACAAAAAAAAAGACTTGCAACATAAATTTATAGAGGATAAAGCATAACAGAACCACCAAGGGATTAGTGAACAAAATGTGATATATACAAGCTGACAATTGACAACATAGTAATAGGTATTGAGTAAAAACCCGAATAAAAATGTTATGGCCAAATCACCTCTAAGGGATTTAAGATTCCAGGTTTAAATACTGTTGCTTGTTGTCTTTTTCTTTCATATATATTAAAAAAAAATAAAACTAATACTACTAAATCCCTGCCTTTCATTCCTTGTACGTCCTGTGACACAAAAGCAAAACAAAAATCAAACCTACAGCTTCTAAGATAATAATTCTACACTCTAGGCCAAACTGCTCCTCAAACTTTCTGCTCTGGTGCCATCACACTGAAATGAGGAGGCATGAAGTGACAAATGTCAGTAATTTAATTCCCCCCAGGCATGGGGCTGCCAACCCCCTTCACTAGCTGGCAGCAGCTGAATCCCTTCAAGGCAGTGGAGTCCATCACAGGGACCTGCAGACACACGAAAACTGATGAACCAGAAGTGGCCTACACATGCTGGAAATCTGAGAAATACTGATCTAGGTCAGCTTTTCCCACCTTAGCAGAAATAACCTAATTCTCAAAAGCGCCGAGTAAACAGAATTCTTTAAGTCATAACGTTTCAATAGAGAGGGCTGCTTTTAACAATCCTAGGGAAATCCTAAATACGTCCCATAGGCTGTTAGGAAAATGTTAATCATAACGTTTTCTCCTGTAATTGTGTAATGTGATATTTTTCCCGTCCTCTTTCAGTGATTTGGTTAGTTTGCTGCCTTTTTTAGTGCCCTATCTATATGAGTAGTCAGCAGAGTTACAATTGTAAGTCTGTTTTTTCCTACAGCACTTGTTCCCGTGTACCTCTGCAGCACGTTAAATTCATGTGGGAAGGTCTCCAGGGTTTTCTGCTCTCCTGGGTAAAACCATTGTCTGTTCTGTGTCTCTGTTCTTTGTGATGTTTGCAGAAGCATTTCTGAATGTTGTCTGCAATTTGCTGCCTGAAAGGTACCTGAATGCTGACAAAAGCACGTAGCACAGGGCTGTGTGTCCTCCCCAACTACAATTGCTCAGTGAATGTTCAGCCTTTCATTTCCATAGGGCAGTGCTTCATCCAGGCCAGTGAATACATTTTCTCCTGATCAAGGCTGTGAGACTGATTATCAGTTCTTACCCAAGTGTGGAGCTGGTAGTGCTGCTAAGAGCGTATGACACGGGAACAATTCAAAACACATTGTCAGCACTGACCTACCTTCCTTTCTGAGTTTGAAAGGATGAACGTACTGTTCTGTGTCTCTACTGTACTTACAGCCTGGTATTCTCCTGTTGGAATCAGCAGAAGCAAGTTCAGGTTGTAAAGTCGTAAATTTGACTAACTCCTTACTAAAAATGTTCCCTTTCTTTATGGAAAATTCCTTATTAACTGTAGGGAAATCTAGAAACTTTTCTAGAAAGCACTGAAAAAAGTCCATTATGACCCTGCTACAGGATCCTGAAACTACTTTGCTACAGGAATTTACAGGGATAGAATTCTATCATACATGTCTCAAATATCCCAAATCGGGAAACTTCAGATTCTGCTACAGGGTATCTGTGGAAGAGGGTGTTAGAAAGTTCAGCAGAAAAGACTAATATTTTCTTGTTAAGACTGCAGGGCTTCAGCCGTCAGCGTGCTCTGCTGACCATCTCGCCTCGTATTTGTTAAGGCAGTGGAGAAGGCCTATCTGTTTATTTTCTGTATTTATTAAATAAAATAGAGGACACTATGCCATTAACTAGGACGGAAAAAAACCCTACCTTTTGACACTAATTGGATAACCAGGATATACTCAAAAGATGTATCTGCAGTATTGTTGTTCTCATCCTGGAATGTGCCCGCTGGCCTAGCCACAAGGCAGTCAGGAATCCTCCTGCCCCCACCCCGGCTACATGCCAGCTCTAATTCTGGAATAAATGCACAACTAGACCAGCACCAGCTAGAGCAAAGAGAACAAACCCTTGTGAATCATGGAACAAAGCATGGATTAAAATCCTGGGTGACTGGACTAACTTCAGATACTTTTAATGAGTATTTTAGCTGAATATATCAGCCCAGACAGAATAATCCTGCCGTTCCAGCGCTCAGCTGCAGTAACAGCAAACCCACCGACGTGCTGCTTCTAGCAAATCTGAGGCCTAAAACTTAATCTACATCATCTACAAGCGTGTGTGCAGAAAATGTGTAATGCCAGATCTTCCTATGAAAAAGAAGATTAAGGCTGAAAAAGGATTAGAAATTAATTAAGGAGCTTCTTCATGTTTCCTGATATCCTTCTGATCTCTGACCAGCCTATCTTCAGGGTCTCTGCTACTGATGCAGTTGTTAGTGCTAGTTCAAACCACAAACACTACAAAGGATTATCATTACGCTTTAGGAAGAGCTGGAGCTCAGTGGCTTGGGGTTTAGTTTTCAGTTCCCCACTTTCAGATCTGTAGCAGGGATCAGTGGGTGAGCTGTAGAATAGAAGCTCAACTTCCAGGGCTTCACCCTACCCTGAGCAAGCAGTGCTGCGGTGGTGGGCTCCTGGGGGATGTCACAGCACTGCAGGGCTCCAGCAGGGAGTCAGTAGAGCACCTTTCAGAGGGAGCCGATTTCTGAAACAGCCGCAGCTCTGAGAGAAGGGAAAGTGTTCAGAACCATCAAGTGACTACTGAATCAGTGGGGACACACGAGCTCCTCTCTGATCGATCTTTTCCATTTTCCAAAGGTAAGCAAAATTAATCCTGGGCTCAGTTTTGCAAGCGTGAGAGCCACAGGATGGTTTAGCAGCCTCCAGTACAGACACAGTGTACAACAAGAGGTTTGACACCAACAGGAAAAACATTCTCTCTTGGCAAGTTTCATTCAAGCTTTGCCCTTTGCTCACTGAAAATTTTAAACCACGTGTTCTACTTACAAGTTAAGAGTATGCAGCAGAGAAAAATTAATTCTGATTGATATTAATTAATTCTAATTAATATGAATATATTTTTTTAATTAATTATGGTATTTACTTTGCAGACTGTTTCTCATTTATGACATGGGGTGTTTCCATTTTCTGGAGCTTGATTATACTCTGAAATTCAGCCTTCACCCCACTGAGGCAGAACGATTATTGTTTTGTTTGGAATTCACAGGTTATCTTGCACACAAATGGAATTAATTCTGCATGACTGTATGAGATATCCTATAAACAGGGCCCTTGAGCTTGTTTCAGTGAAAATCAAATGTATTTTATCACCTTTGTGAATATACAGCTATGAGCAGGTTCTGAAGTAGAGAGAGTATCATATGCGCTGACAGCATTTATGAAAGCAAGTGGTGATAAAAGAGCAGTAAATAATTTTTTTGAGAAAGATTAGACAGTTTGGTTTCAAATGAAAACTCTAGAAATGAGCAGGGAAAAGCTGCCTTGTCAAGCAGAAAGATTTTTAGTGATTGCGTGTATTCTAGTACAAACAAACAGTATCCTCCTGGAGCCCCCCTAAATTCATGAGACTGATAAATTAGACAAAAATAAGCCCTGAATATTAAATAGCTACTTCTAAAAATGCTAATGGTGCCTGAAAATTACTAATGATTATTATGAGATGCAACACGATTCAACATGAATTGAGACAAAAATCAAAGTATTCATTTCTTCTTACAAAATTTGAATATAGAAGTAATTCCATACAGCTGTCGTGCTCAGTTCCGTGGTATTTAGTACATTCCCTTTTCCAGGACAAATTCACAGGAGGAGCCTCCCCTCTCTCACACACATCTCAGGAGTTGCTTCAATTTCCATTTTCAGCTGCAGGTTCCCACATTTCCATATTGCTATGGGCTGCTTATATAGAGCTGAAAATTTCTTCTGTTCTAACTTCCCTGTCACAGTGTTTGGGGGATAAAATGGGACGACTCTTTGCATCCTCTGACGCCTTCACCAGATCCAGCCAGACCTTCAGTCTCTGCTCCCTTTGCTCAGCTCAGCGTCACCAGTACGTGCAGCCCCTCCAGCTCTGACCCTCAACCCAGAAGCCTTCAGGGTGGCTTTTCATGAGGTGTTGGTGCCAGAATTCCTCTGCTTCCATTGAAACAGCAGTGTTTCAGTGAAACCAACTGAATGAACGGTGAGCATGTCCACGCTGCCTCATGTTATCAAACAAGAGAACGTGGAGCTGCTGCTGACAGAGGCAGCCCCAGAGCCAGAAACCGTATGAACCCACTTGGCAGGTAATTGGCCCTTGTGAGCTAATCCCAGCAAGTTGTTTAAAAACCATCTTTGCTGAAACCTCTGCAGCCATGGATTCGTACTGTCTCTGACACGCCAGAGGACTGTTTTTAAACTGCTGTCAAATTATGTTATTTTTTGCTGTGAGCCCCGTATACCAGGCATTTGCAATCTGTGCAATATGCTGGATTGATAACAAGTGAACTTCCTCTTTATTGTTTTAGAGCAAAATCCTATTTACAGCAAAACCTGTCATTTCACAGAATTGACATACTTTTAAAAAGAAAAACTTTTGCTTACTAGTAAAAATATATGGAAAAGGATAACTTCAGGGAATGTTTAACAATACCTGCAAAAGATAGGAAGGCATTCAAATCTGGTACTAGTACCACATTTAAATTCCTGGGAACTTTTTTATTGGGGAAAATACAGCTGGCAGCTGTTCTTCTTTGTCTTCTGATATTAAATTAGTAGTTATTCTGTGGCATGTGTACAAATATTTATTCATCATTAGTTTTATGATTCTCTGTCATTTTATTTTTTTTTTTTTACCACCACAGCTATTCAGCTTTTCTAAGTCTTCTAAGAATTATGTAAAGATGCCACTTGGGAACCCTAAATTGTACATTTTCTCCATACGTGTCAAACAACCTCCTGTTCTCACATATACATACAGATGACTGCATCAAAGTATCTGATATTTCATGCAGTAAACCAGTTGCTAAGAATTTCCATATAAACATCAGGTGAAATACAAACAGCTTAAAAGGGCCTCATTAAAATATATTTATCAAATAGCTTTTGCCAACTGGAATGGACTCAAGGAAGCTTCTTTCTTTATATGGAGCCTGGTGTTCTTTTTATCAATGTCAATGTGAAACTTCTCTCATGTTGGATTTACTGTAGTATAAATCCACTGGTTTCAGTGTAGTTACTTCTGATTTACACTGTTGTGAGAGGAGAATCAGATCAAGAGATTATTGCAGAGAATTTTAAGTGACTGTAGAAAAACTAAAGTATTCAATATGCAGAGGGAAGGGTGCTTTGATAAGTAGTCATTCTTTATATATAATTCACTTGGTTTTCTGCGTTGAATACTCAGTCAATGATCATTTACAGCAGAGTGCATATAAACCAGTCCTATAAGATATTAGATCAGGTTTAAGGTAAATTTTCAGTGTGCCCAAACTATCATGGCTAAGAAACGGTGGGTACGTTTACTAGTAGAAGTCAAGTGGCTACTCACCCCATGTTAGCACATGCACACACACAAGATAGGAATTTAAGCAAATGCATTTGCCTAAAAACTATGGAAGTCACCTGGCAATTTAGTCCACATACCTAGAGTTTAATTGGAAGTAAAATAATTCATTGTGTCCAAATGTTCTGTTTTTCTTTAGGTTTAAAAATTTCTGGGTGACTTCTTTTAGATAAGATGACAAACCGTCTCCTTGCAGGTTTGAGGGTTGTTGGCAAATATGGAGTTTTGCAGATCTATGGGATGTTTAAGAATTTACAAGCTAATTAACATGCAGGTTAACCTGTAAAAAAATTACAGGTTGTGAACTCAAAACCCTAGCAAGATCAGCTGGAATTAGGCTATTCCCACTGGGGAGAGACACCAGCCTACCCCAGCTGCTTGTGAAACTTCTGACTCCAAGCAAAGTTTAAGATCTTATTTGGTTTTGACAGAAAGACCTCTTCAGTCAGATTGAAATGACATCGTGTCATCTCAGTTAACAAATGGCCACATACAGCAACTAGCAGTGATGGCTCTTGTGCCATCCAATTTGTGGGTAACATGAATGTCAGCAAAGGTTGAGGTAAGTGCTCTTTGTAGGATATCACAAAATGCTCAACTTAATGACCCAAATGTCCCCCCTTCTTTGTGTGTGTGGAGGAGGATGACAGGCCTTGATGTGTTGCCTGGTTGATGAGGTCCTGATGTGAATTATGTTCAAATGCCAGGTCTGTGTGTTTACAGCTTCAGGAAGCACTACACGTACAAATAAATTATATGCAAGTTAAGATGTAATGCAGCTGTTCTTCATGGCATAAGATGTGTAATTTTACATACCCACATGTATGAACAGCACTGGGGGGTTAAGTTATCTTCACGTTGGGAAAAATCTGTAAGGAGTGGGCAGGGGGCACCAGGTTAGGTACGATACTCATGGGAAACAACTCAGTCAGGTATCACTTAATCAAAACTCTTGGCACAGTAATCTTAGTCACGGTTTGATTTCCCTTTGGCTAATACTTCCCTGCCTTCTGTGTCCTGCCATATTTAGAGCTCTTAAAAACACTTTCCTCTTTCCTCTTTTTCCTCGCTTTTTCCTCTGTGTTTTTTCTTGTGGGCTCCCACCACCATTTTTGTATTCCTGATATATAATGTAAAAAAATATGGGTGGGTGGGTATATGTACATATATGAAAGACTTGGTTACTTTTAGATCAATTTAATTAAATTGCTTTAAGTTTTTATCTGGAAACTAAGTAGGGAAAGTAAAGACAGGGCAGATAGACCACGGTGTAAAAGGAGCTGTATCTGTGTAATGGAACCGATTGACTGTTAAATAAACTGCTACAAGCAGCAGTACAGACAGAACCCTCAGATCTGGAGTTCTGCAGGCATCAGTGGGAGCTGGGGAAGTTTCAAGCCATGTCTATTTCACTCAAATGATGACAGCAGAGGCACATATCACTTCTTTGCTTTATCAAGGGAGATTTTAAGAGGCCTGATGACTCGAAAAATGCAGGTCCTTGTCCTCAGCTGTACTGAATAAAAGGAGCCTTTACTGAGCTCCTGGAGTGCTGTAGTATAGATGGTTGAAGATTCCCCCCAAATGACCACAAACCTTTCAAAAGCTGGCAGCTAACAACATGCTGCTCTCTAAGGCAGAACATTTGTGTTTGGATTCCCACATGGTCCTTTCTTACCCGTTCTCTTATTCAGAGTGTATTTTGACCTGCTAGGGACTTAAATGCCAGCAATATTCACAAGACAGTTATCTCTACATCAATAGAGATAGTGCTACTGGGCTATCTTTTCAAGCCCCGAGAGACATGATAACAGCATCTCTGTCTTGCCTTGTTCCAGGCAGCTAGATAGAGGAATCCAGCTAAAACCAAAAGTCAAAGAAAGAGAATTTTACTAGCAGGTGAATGGTATTAGTCATCCAGTGTAGCCCAGGAGGCTTTCTCAAAGACCTTTAGGATCCTACCTCTCCTCCTAAACATTCATATGTCAGTAACCAGAACATGTAACAAGCTATTGGATCTTCACGCATATTAGCAAGTTAAGGTGACGTGGTCCATATTTGAAAGACTCCCCTCCAGCTAACATGGGGGAAGAATTCTCTAAAGACCTGAGCAGTTGCAATTCTGTGACTTTAACCAGGTTCGTATGGCCAAGAACTTAAGTAAACATATGCTTAAAACAGCTAAGTAGAAATGCATGTAATAGCAATGGTGTGGGACAGAACGATAGGATTTTAGGGAAACACGCTGCTTTTTCACACAGTACAAAGGTGAAGGCTGTAAGGTCACCCTGTGCGCTAACACGGAGCCTTTGGAGCACACATCCACTGGAGCTTCAGCTGTTGAAGTCCAGCACCCAGCCTCTTGCAGGGAAAAGAGGAATGCTTCCCTTCCTGCCCATCTCCTGTCTCTGCAAAACATCCTGCAAACGTGTGCTGGCCTGACAGTGACAGATAAGACCCTGAATCATGATAATTATTTGGATCACTTTCTTTACCAACTGTAAAATGACATTGTAGAAGAAAAGACATCTGGTAGATTATTTGAAATTGAAAGCAATCTAATGCCTTTTATGATAGAGAACTTATACAGAATAGTCAGGTACATCTGACAACTTATAAAGATACCATTTTTTGCTTATGCACTCCCCAGACAAAAAATTAAAATAACACACAAAATACTCTGGAAGTGTCTAAGCAACAGAAGAGAACTGAAAACATTTACTATACAAGTAACCACATTAGAGTAATTGAATTTCCGTAAATCAAGAGGAAGGATTAAATTAATGGAGCAACAGTTTGACAAGTTTGGCTTCAGTTAGTAGACATAAGCAAAATCATTACTTAAGCATACTGTTAATTACGTTTAAATCAAGAATAAATTGAATGATAGCTGTTAATTAGGCTGGTGTGCATAAGACAATAAACCAAGCAATGACATTATAGGAGGCTATAAATATGTGTGTTTGCACGATGCTGTTACACAGGCGAAGTGTGGGTGAGGGAAGAGGGAGTGCAGGTGGGTGTGCATGGCCAGAGACTGGGAAGGAGGCACCTGGACCTCCAGGACAAAGTTGGTTTAGTGTTTAATACAGATGAATGAACAAAGTGAGCACAACGGCAGCGTAATCGGGCAGACATCAGCTGACCTAAATCTGCACTTCAGCATGGCTGTACTCCAGCTAATGTCACCTGTGAAAAAAGTCTTACGAATTTCGCATCTGAATTGTGAAAAGTTCAGCCTGGGCTGAACCTAATAGTCTATGTAATTTTAATAAAACTAAGGAAACTTTCTAACTTTCTTGGGGGCTCAAAGACTGAAGGAAAAAGTAGTAATAAACTATAGCGTATATTTAAAGTTAAACATGAGGAAAGAAAATTTTGTTTTGAAAGTAATCAGTGTAAATGTGAATGTCTTTGAAAAAAATCAGAAGGAAAGTAAAATCTTGGTTAAACAGTATTAATTAATGATAATGGGTAGCTCTCTTCAGGAGGAAAACAACCTACAGTTAAACAATGAAGTTCAATTAGTAGTTACTATCCAAGTTTATAAATATCACGCTGTCTTGGAAATGCAGACTCATGGATTCTGATGCCTGTCACCCTGAGGTAAAAATAGACAGTAACTGTGGGAAAATTATGTGGACTCAGGCAGCTATTACAGAAAGTGGAATTTGGCTGTAATCTATTACTGGTAATTCCCACTGAGTTGATGATGCTATTTCAAGCTCAATCAATGATGTGATAAAAGGAAAGTCCCTATAAAAATGTCAGTGCAAACAAAAGGAAAGATTAGGATGATTCCCCCAACACTGATGGCGTTCCGGATGCTCCAGCTGCTACTCTGCTAAGCAGCTCAAGACTTCTCTCTGCTACCTATAAAGGGATTTATGAAGAACAACTATTGTGCCACAAAATTCACTAAATTGCACAAGAACCCAGGTATTTTGAAGGCACTTCCTAAGGTGGTCTCTCAACCTGGAAAGTCAGTTTTTCACCCCTTCGTTTCAAATCGCACAACGCTTAAGAATAATAATGATAATAATATTTGGAAGGATGTTCCCGGTGGAGGTGCTGACTGCATCCCACTGCTTTGTGCTGCTGCTCACTGCCTGCTGGAAAAGCTACCTCCAACTCCAAGGGAAAGCGGTTGAAATAACAGGAGATTAAAAGTGAGGGCCCATCTGTACTACAGACCATAGCATCCTGCTCAGCCAGCACTGAAGATGCCCACTGAAACCTGCTCAGCCACAGCAGCAAGGATCTCCATGTCGGGGCTATTTTTACATTTTATTTCAGTTTATACTTTATCCATGGGATAAAGTTAAAATCCAAGGCAAGGCACTAACCTAAGCAACCCAGATAAAACACCAGCAATAGATTTATGATGGCTAAAAATGGGAAATCCAAATACTTAAAAAATTGTTCTGCTCTGTTCCTCAGAATGTTTCTGGAAGTTAATCTCTAGCTATGGAGTACCTTTTTCGAACTGCAGGACCTTGGGTGGGAAGACGCACTCTCCCAAATATCAGAAGTTTTGGATTGCTGGAGAGAGGAGCTTACTGTGAGAAGTGTGTTTCCAGATGTCTCTGAACTCCCCTGATACCCCTCTCCCCATCCTGAGCCGTGCTGCTGTCCCCACCCTGGGCTGTAAAGGGTGAACAAGATCTCAGTAACTAGAGATGAGGAGATTTGCCTCAAAAGCACATTCCTGAGCTGAACCCATCCTGTGAAGTAGGTGCATATTTTAAAAATTCCAGATGATTCTTATAGGACTGGGCTGTGACAGCAGATACATATTTTTTGCTGAAAGTATCGACCTGCTGCTTATAGCTATTAGAAAGTCTGCCCAATGCCAGTACAGCAGCTACAGGTGATTATACAGTTACCAATGGGTTATTAAATCTCCTCCAAATCAATGCCTCATCTCCTGGAAATGGATTTAAAAAGCTGGGGAGGTACATAAACACCCAAAGGGAATTATACAGAAACCATCCTATATTTTTAAAAAATCTAATTAACTGTAAAGTAATTTCATTTCACTGAGACCATAATAGCAGAGACGTAAGAGAAGGAGGAGTGATTTGCTTTCCTGCCTATTGATTTCTGGAAGGTAACTGGAAGAGGCAGGTATTTTTAGTCCATCTTAAAAAAATAGTTTATAAGTAAAGCTTTTTCAGTGCTCAGGGAAAAATCTAAACATTTAAATGTCTTGTTTAGCTGCACAGTCTACTCACGCTTTGATCAGTAAGTAGGAGTACAGAGTTAATAGCTGTAAAAATGGGCCGGTCTGTGCTTTAGAGGTTTTTTTTTCTGATCTACCAGGAACATTGACTTTACATCCTGTCCACCTTCCCAACAGGAGACGGATGGGAGGCAGCTCTGCATACCCACCGGGTCACCCCCAGAGTGTGTTCAGGAGTGTGTTTCACTGCTCCAGGCGCCGTCTTGTCTTTTCAGTTAAACTGTCACTGTTTTGTAAGGAACACTGAAAACATCTGCCAGCGTTAGCACCGGTGGGAAGGCCCCTCCACCCTGAGCAGTCGCCTGTCTGTTTGACGAGGATGTTACAGCACCCACAGAGCAGCCTGTCAGAGAGGGAATTCCAGAAGCACTGAGGCACGTCTGGTGCCGGTCACCACTGCGGCTGCTGGGGCTGACACGTCCCTTCTGGCGGAGAGCAGCTGCCAGGGGGTAGCAGGCTGGTTGGAATTTTACATGAGCCTGTCAATGCAGTACATAACAATTTTGGTGCTCCTCAGACACTTCAATCAGCAACACACCGCCTCATAATTTACTGCAGCAATAATATTTTGTCTAATATTAACTAAATTCTGCACTTATTTACGCCCTTTTTGGTTTGTTTTCAGAACACATATACCTACAGCAGGAACACTGCAGCTGTACCTGATTCTGCTCTTGTAAGAGAGCAGCAAAGCAGCAGCATTGATTTAAACGGGGGTGTTCTGGCTTTCTCCATGTCTAACATGGAGAAATGTTCTCCATGTTCTGGCTTTCTCCATGTCTAACAATGTGTGTAAAGGCAGAAAGTTCAAGGAATTAAATCCTAGGCTCAAAACAAATACAAAATCCTTACTGATCTCATTCTGGGATTTTAAAACTAGAAAGAAGATGTGATAATAAAGCACTAATGTGAAAAAGGGCTTAATTTTGGCCAGGGCTTCTTTTTCAAGACTTGAACCAGCAACCTGTTGTAGTTTAGGTTTCTTTGTGATGGTGAGGAAAGAATGGGGCCAGGCACTGAACTACTTCAAAGTTAGAGATGGCTTGACTTTGTGAGGAATGTGGTGTTTCTGGAACATCACGTAATGATGTTTCTAAGACGGTGTTACAATGAAAATTTATTTTGCAGAAACGCAGGAAGTCACTTGTGATCTTACCTGACTTGAGATTACAAACACAATTAAATGAGAAGATTTCACCAAATTTTAACAATCCCTCTTTTAGTTTGACCACATCGAGTACCACATCAGGAGAGCATTCTCTCATTAAAGAGACGCTTTCCTACTGAGTCTTGCAGTATCCTTGCTTGTGCAGGAGCCATAATTCCAGAAGAAAAATTCTGCCTTGGTATTTTAAGAGTCACCTTCTCTCTCTTAAATTAACCTGCCAAAGTCTGAGTGCTGCAGTTAAACTCACTCCCACAATTTATCACATACACACACCCCCAAACACACACAGAGTCTCTCTCGCACACACACACACACTACTCCAGCTGGTTTATTTCTGGCAAGTAATAGGTTTTCCTTCACACCTAACTTAGCGTTTTAATTTTAGTTTGCTCTCTTTCAAAACCAGAAGTCTACAGTTTCCATCTGCATCTAAACTGCAGGGTAGATATTCAATATTATGATGAAGCGAAGCACTTCAGGAAAAATTCATATTAAAGGTCTTGTTTCTCAGAAGTAAAAGCTAATATGCAGTTTTGGGAAAAACATTACAGTTGCAATCCTGTGCGCATAATGCGACTATTGATCATTGTTGGGCACTTTTGACTGGATGATGCAAGATTTACTTCATAGTTTCAAGAGATTTACAAGAAGATAAAGGGGAAAACATTTGGTAAAAGATGACCCCATACGTTATAAATGATGACTTCTGTGGTGTCACCATAAAATACCTTATAATGATGAACTGAGGTAAATAATTCACACAGTTTTCTATTGGCTTGAAAAATTAGATTATTTTTTAGGAGCTAAGTGAACAATAAAGAGAAGTTTCAAATGAGCAGTGCTGCAGAGGTTCTCCAACCTGTATGCAAATATCCACACGAGGAAAGGAAATAATGGGCAACCAAAGCGAACATTGCCAGACGCCGCTCATATACAGTATGTCAAAAACAATATGACCATGTAAGTCAGTGGCAGGGTGTGCTCCACCAGTTTAATAATTTCTAAAGGCTTTTAAAATAATTTTAAAATACCCCTAAAGTGGTCTGTCAGTTCAGTTAGAATTATAATTAATATTCGGATGACAACTGAAGTATTAGAGCACTGCAATCAAGTGGCTTGCTCAAGTGCTCTAAACTTGTGCTTTGTTTTCCATAGAGGGTTATTTTCCTCTCAGAAGGGTTGCTGCCCTGAGTTGTTCAGTAAATTTGAAGATTTGTTACTGCATTCAGTAGCAAATACATTCTTGTAAAATACAGTGTAGATGCAACGAAATAAAGGTAAAGGCTGAAACTCTCCCTTTTTATTGTCAGGGAGAACGACATGGTATATGGAAAGCTCTGAGGTTAATACATTAATAAAAGCAAAAGTGCTGCAGGTGATTTGGTCTGACATATCGTCTGCTGGGTCTGTGTAACTCTATCCAGAAATAAATACCCTGTTTGCTGGAATAATGACTATTCATATCGGTGTCCTTGTGAATTGTTACACAGAGACATCAAACTGCATGTGAACGACTAGCTAGGAACCTAAAGAAGGAAAATCCCTGTTTATTTAAATAGCCTTCATATTTGCTGGACATGAACAATGGTTATGACTAACTGTGGTGGTTTCCACTGGTGGTGCAATGCTCTCGGTCACCAAGTCTGTGTGCCAGTTCCACTTTGACATGTAGAAGAGGCTTTTCCAGCAGGGAAAAAAGGTATTAAGTGCCAAATTATTTCAAAGGGTCCTTAGGAATGTGATTCCTCCTTATGGCTTTGGAACATCTCTGCCGTAATCTGGCTGGAGCTGCAGCTGCTCACCGTGCCTGGGGAGCCAGGTGCAGGGCTGCCATCTGCTACTGGGGGGGACAATAGGCTCGGCTGCCTTCTCTTCTCACCAGCACAGAAACCAGGATTTTATTCTTAATGCGTAGCTGTTTTCTATGTGGCTACAAAATATACCTACCTGCCTCTTCATGCTTGAGGCCTGCTTATCTTTGCCTCACAGGCTGGCTGGAGGAGGGATAGAGACAATCAGAATTTCACTTGTGCAACCAAGATGCTCGTCTCGGTGCATGGAAAGACATGTCAGCAGCGGAGCTGAGCACAACCAGGAGGCGCAACACCACAGGCACGGCAGCCTCCAGCAATGAACCTGTTTAATGATCAACACCTGAAGCTGCACACTACGAGCTCTCAAATTCGGATGTTGCATCAATAAATCTTTCAGTGAGTAATATCTGTGTTAATAAGAATATGAGGTAATTGACCGTTGTCTTCTCTGAGCTTTGGATGCAAACCCTTTCCACAGGGCCTGCCTATGGCTCACAACTTTATAAATTCTCCCACATCTGAAGCCCTCATTACTAATGTCTTATTTTGACTTATAAAATTATATCCAAGTTTATTTTTTCTCCTAAAAAAATGAAGCCTCATTTCCTTGGCACTAGGCAAAAAAAGTTTCCAAGTTTCCCTTGCAAATTAAACGTAGAAGTGATTTGCTTGAAATAAATTCTCTAGATCTTGGCTCAGCTACAGAAATAATTCCAGGAGAAACAGCCCCCCCGCTCCCCCCCCCGCCCCCCAACACTTGACAGTAGGAAAACAATTCAGTACAAACAGAAGCTTTGCAACTGCCAGGAACGAAATCCTGGCTTCACTGAAGATAAAGAGACTTCTGCCATCAATTTCAGTGAAGCCAAATTTTCTTTCCAGGTCATTTGAATCCATGTCTCACAGCTGGTTGCCCAGGTCTAGAAGCAACACAGAATGGGTTTTGGCAGTCGGACGCTACTCAAATACCCACAGTCTGCCTGCTGGTTTGGCCTGTGAATTTCAGCAAGTCAAAGCTGGTATCACACAGAATCAAGCTGCAGTCTGCCAATGCAGAGACACTGCCCCTTCTGAAAAGGATGCTCTGGGTTTCTGTGCAGTGCCAGGCTGCAGCCATGGAGCATCTAGAGTCCCCCCATCTGGAACGTAGCACCTGTGTGCTGCACAGCTTCTCTACGGGACCACCGGTTTCCATTATTTAAATAACAGTAAAGATAAGCATGACTGCTCACAGTTTAGGCATAGGAAGTGGTCAGTGTTAACCTAATAAAGTCAGTAACTCTTCTGTTGCTTTTAGCTCTTCATAGTATTGGAACTATTAACTAGTTTTACAGATATTAAAACAGAGTTTTTCAGAGGAACCTGAGGAAGTCAGACATCACTGAAGTTTAGAAGGTATTTGGTACACAATATTTAAAAAAAATCTAGCTAAAACATATGAATTTTTGTGACTCAGAAGTCTTGAGAAATAGAAGCATCTCTTTTATCCTAAAACAAGAATTTTACGATATGCTAGAAGCATCAAATTATAAAGCATCAGGACAGACCTGATAACTTCAGTAGATGTTCTGCAAACTGTTAAGGCTAGTTCCAACATCATTGTTTCTCTTGCAGTATTTCCTCCTTTTGGACTTCTTTACGTCTAATTCACAAACCTTTTCTTCTCACTGATCCGTTGCCCTTCTTCACATGACAAAACCCCCACCCTGACCTCTGGACAGCAAATAACACTAGAACTTTCCAGTTGCTTACAGGTATTCATTAGTTTTCTTTCCCTTGTCATCTTTGCTCAGCATTAAAAACACTGTCCTATTGTTGTGCAACAGAAAGTACATTTGGGATATTCATGGGTACATTGATGCTATTTGCCAGAACATTCACCTTGTGATTTCCCTATATAGAATACTGTGAGAAATAAAAATAGTTCCAATAGTCTGTAGGCCAAAACCTTAAATCTCTGCTTAAGGAAACGTGGGTGGGTGCTCAGGCTACTAATGCAAGAGTCAGGAATGATTGTGCATTTTGAATTTGTATGGATTTTTTGTTGCCACCTCTTAAGTTCAGAAGCTGTTTCACATTGTCAACGGTTCTCTTTCAATTAAGTTACATCAGGTTTTGTGTTCTTTGGAAAACTCAGAAAACAGGATTTGGAAAGATCTCTTGAGTTTTCATGGTAGGAAGTTAATCAAAAGTAATTTTTTCTTTATATTCCATTTTTTGGATAAGTCACTGTGGTTGATCTTGCCAAATCACATATTCCTAGGTCCATAGTTTGCAATAAAAATAGCCTTTTATTGTAAAAATAATTTCTCATTTAATGTAGTCAGATTCAGTGCTTCTCTGCTCCCTCTTCTCATTCACTCTTTTGCCTGCAATTTCTCTTTAGACCTACTTAGTTCTGAATTAATAAGCATAAAAAGAAAGAAAACAGAAAAGCACCTCATCCACATCTGAAGTTAGTGCTTACAGACAAGCTGTGGCTGCCAAAACCATGAGGTGCTGCTGGAGAGTCCTTGAAATCCATTAGGATTTCTGCAGCCGTTAAGGAGCTGAGGTGCTTCAGATGCATTTAGATGCTATGGAGTGATAGGTGGCTGCAGAGCTACAAATAGAGCCCTGTGCCATGAGAATTGCTCCTGTTCACTTAGCCATCACTGATTTGAGATTTGGACATTCAAGGGAGCTATTCAGCTGCCATGGAATTTCAAGTAGAAAATGATCCCCGGTTCCACTAGGGACTTTTGACTTAACTCAGCCTAAATTGTTAGGACCAAAGCCAATGAGTGGTCAGCCGCGTGTCAGCTGCTCTGGAATCTCCAAGCACCTCTCCGAATCCTCGAGTACATTTTAATGTACTCTTTAACATGGGTCTGGAATCAGCTGCCTTATTTACCGAGCTCCCTGAAGGAATTTGTGAATGAACTGCATTAAGAAGCTGCTGCTGCCTTGTGGGAAATCTCTGAAACACATTTTGTTTGGAATCGATTCTTTATGTGCCCTGTAGCATATTTTCTCTGTCTCTTTTCTTTTGCACTGGAATACTTATGAGAAAAGTTGTTGCCTTTTTTGGGGCACGATTTCCATTGCTGTCTCATCTCAGACTGAATTTCCATGTTTAAGTATATGCTGTTTGAAGCAGCAATTAATTCAAACTCTATTCCCCAGAAAGAAGAGGATGGGATTTTTTCTCAGGGAGTATGAACAGAAGGTAAAGAGGCTTGCATTTGCTCAAAAATTCTGTTTGCTTGCCTGATGAGGGTGCAAGAGACACATAAGAGAACAAGGAGAAATCTGCTCCCTTCCTTGTAGATCCAAGACAGGAATTTTCTCAACAGTTCTTACTCGGGCTGACCTGAGAGGGCTGGAAAGTAAGGCTGGATACTGCAATATTGAAGGATCACGATTAAAGTGGCATTATTTAATTTATTTTAGGTTTTTTTACAACACAGCATAACACAGTAAGTGCACTAGACATTTTGGGATTCTACCATCTCACGTTTTACTGCTGTCATCTCAGTTTCTCAGCAAAACAATATTTTAATAAGAACGAGCCAAGACTATTGAACAGGATCCAGGATTCTAACTGCATTTTTCTTCTTTCCTGTGACTACAAATGGTAGAAGATCTGGCCAGATAAGCTATGTCTTCAATTACACAAAGCTAAGCGTATTTTCCTGAGATTATATTTTGAATTATTGCCAGAAAATATTAGTCCTCCTGAGTGTAAGGTGGCAGAGGAATCAAATGCACAGAGCGGTATTTATGGGGCACTGGTTTGACAACCCCAGCCTGGCCAGCTCTGCAGAAGGGCTGTTCAGGAAAATAAAATCATTCATGGTGTAATTAGCATAGATACAGACTCAGACACTTAAATTTGGAGTAAACCCTTACCACTTAAAATTGCATTTCAGAGGTGGAAACACATTATAACGAGTATAGAGAGTCACAGAGGACTATGATTTCTTAAATTTTTGGTTTTAAGGGTAACAATGACAACTGAATAAAATCATAGCAGTTGCATTACTAAGTTAGGCATGTGCATGTATTTCTGAAAGGAAATTTTGAAGTTGAAGGAAAATCTTTCCTGGCATGAAATACACAAAAGAATAACAATAATTTTTAATGATAGAAATTATATTTTAGGATTAAATTTCAGTCTTACATACAGCTGGATAATGGCAGCGATTTTAGACTGTGTGTAATTAAAAGGAAAAGGATCTTCTTTGCCTTCACTGATGGCTATTAGAGCAAATCCCATGTGGCAGCAAAAGTAACAGCATTTGGCTCTTTCTAACTGAGAAGTCTAATAAAGAGCTGCTTTATCCTGTATTTACTACGGAGTTTCAAATCTCTAGTAGCTTTATGTTTGTTCAAAAATACCACATGATATTTAAAGGTGTGTTCCTAGGACTAAGCTGCTTCTCTTGCCTGATGCTGTTCAACAGCTGCCATTGGAGCTACTATTGAAATAAGATGATTTTCTAAAAGAAATGAACAAAAAATGCATAATACCCATTAAAGCCTATGAAGCTAAACAGTTGCTATTGTTGGAGTATTACCTGTATGGGTGATTACCCAAGCAGTTCAAGATTTATGCCTTCATTCTGAAGTTGCTCAGTACCTTAAGCGCTACTTTGTATTTAATAATGAACGCCTAAAGCCATTGGGGGACCTATTTGCACAGCTACTGCAGTGATTTTTACCCCATCCTGGTTTTATATGGAACTTTAGCGTTGGAAACACTTGCTGTTCAGATAGACTGGAGTATAGCAGTGCCAAGTTCAGAAAACTCTTATTTTCCAAAAGCTCCATACAATCCCTTTTTAAGCAGGGATTTCAGTTTTCACTGGGTGCTTATGCTGAAAATACTTTCCATTTTCAAACCATGACCATGCAAAAGTGTAAATGACAATTTCAAACCATTCATTTGCCATTAATTCAAGCAAAGTTTAATAGGCTCCCGTGACCACAAATATTAATTTTATATATACACATATTTATACATATATGTCAGAGCCCTTCTAGAATATGGCAACTGCAAGGACCTCATCACCTATAACCAACACTCAAGAATAAAAACATACTTATTTTGTTTTTACATTTTCAGGTATATTCTTTTTCATGACTGATTTATTCTTCTATTTTAGAAAACTATAATGGCAAAGTGATTTTAAAGTTTTGAGTCCTGAATATTACCTTCAGTTGAAGCACTAAGGCAAGAAACCACTGGCTGGTGTTTTTTAAATAAGTGTCTTGGAGAAGGTCTTCACAGAAGAAGAGTTTACAAATTTTTTACAGATTATTTATGATAAACATTTAATGACTTTTATCTCAGCAGGAAACTCAGTGTAACAGTTATTGTGGCACAATGTAAAATAATATTACAGTTGGCTGACATTAATTTATCTTGATTATTCTAATGATTTTATATTTTTATTGGTGCACTGGATTACAAAAAATGCAGCATAATTTAATTTTTACCATCATATGTGGAGAAATCACTGGAGGCATTAAAATGATGAAAGAAGAGTTATGCTAATACCACAAAAAAAGGATGCAAAAATGATTTATGTTACTTTCTTCTCCTATTTGCAGTTCATTAAGTCACTGTCTTCTTGTAATGGCCAAGTGAAAATTAAAGTACTTCAGAGAAGAACTTTAGGTTCAAGCATCATTAGAGGAAGAGAAATAGGTTCTTTGATGAACTTGACTGCAGAAATCCATAGAGCACAACTTAATCAGACTGCACATTGATCTTTAATGCTAGAAGGCAGACCTGAGATTGAACAAATCTTTTAATGCATATTTTTCCTCTAAAAGGTAGCATATGATGTATTAAAATGATTTATATTTACTACGCTTCAGTTTTATAAGGTGTAAGGTATATGCTGCACTTTCTACTTCACTCACTGTAAACTGAAATCTAGAAAAAAATAGGTAGCTATAAGGTTATATATTTCCTTATATGTTCTATATTAGTACTATACTACTATATTAGTAGGATGTATGACTCTGGGCAATGGCACATTGTTTCTTAACTACTGAACTCCCAATTTGCTCAAAATGCATAATTTACATTCCTTTGTAACACAAACCTTGAGTTACAGTTAGTAGATAACTGTAGATAGTAAAAATATCTTCAAACTATTTGCTGTCTATCCCCAAGATGATTTTTTTACAACTTAATTAGACAGTAGATTGAATTCAACTGAGATATCTGTAATGCCTCTGACTTCGTAAGGTCACTGCAGGGCTGTTGTCCCTAGAATTTGGTCCTTTGGAAAACACCACTGTGGTGGAGCAAGGCACTGATTCTGCTCCAAAAACTGCTATTAGTGTTCAGGAGAAAAATGCAAACTTCTCAATTCCAAAAGGAATACAGAAGGTTAGAATGTGAATCTAAAAGATTTGAAGGCTTTCTCCTTCATTGAAAAAATTATTAAAAAAAAATTAGTACCCCTGCTCTTTCTAAAATGATCAGAAATCTTTTTGTGATAATAGGTCATAACATATGGCCTTTACTTAACACGTGGCAGAAACTCACAGGTTTATATATGCTTGCTTCCACAATGATCCCGTAGTACTATTTGTATCTAAAAAAGTTATATTCTATGGCCGTATTTCACATCTTCCACTTGTTTGCTCCACTTAGAAAAGTAATATGTGCTAAACCAGCAATAACATGTTTAAATTTCTTTTGGAGTTCAGAGGTCAATCCACTTTGAAAGATTTGTTGCTATTCCAGTTGACTTTTTTGTGCGTGTACTGGGTGTCAGTTGGAGCCCAGTGTGTTGCTCCTGTGCATGACTATGAAACTGCTGCACCAGGACAGGATGGAGCTCTCTGAGCCTCCAGTAGTTTGTTCCAATCACAGATCATGCTCAAGAATCTTCCCTGAGTTGTCATCTCAGAGGAAAAGCCCTCCAGTACTTCAAGTAATTTCTAAAGGATATTCTTCATTTCCTCACACAAACCAGTTATTGCTAGCCAGGTAAACACAGAGGAAATTAAATAACTACTTCTAAAATTACCAACTCCTTTTTCACTTTCAGCTTCTCCGGTTGCCCCTACTTTATTTGCTGCTGAACATGCAGATTTGACAGAGCAATCCCTTCTCAGCGTAAACCAATACTGTCTGAGCAGCAAAGCTGGTAGGTATTAAATATAGGATGATTGAGATAATTTTTAATCAGGTTAATGTGCTTTAATTACTATAAATTAGATTTTATTTCTCTAAGTAAGCAAACGGTATTATTTGGGCTATTTAAAACATGAACTCTTTAAACAGTCCAAGTCATTTAGAAAATAGATATATATTTTCAACAGAAGTACATCATCGCTCATGATGTGCCAGTGACTTTATGCACTGAGTAGCATTTTTCCTGAGAAAATAAGCCTTACAAACTCCATAAAAATGTTTCATTTTGTATATGAAAACAACAGATAAGCACTCTCAGGGGATAGGAAAAAGGATGCTCCAGCAGTTTTCCTGCCTGTTCAAGGCTGTTCTGGACTTACATGCATTTGGCATTGTACATTGTTAACTTTTGCAGTACAAACAGGATGGGAGCAGAGACGACTTTAAAGGTCTTACATCCTTTAAAAATAAGACGTGTGTAAAACAGAAGTGGTGAGATGGACACAAAGTGATTTACAAACTGAGAAATGACTCTTAAGTTGCTTAATTTTTGCCTGGATTCTGATAATCAGAAGTGCTGTCCTTGATTTCCATCTTCTCCTCTACCTCCCTTCTTGGCTTGTAGATTATATAAATATATATATATATATATAAGATTATATAAAGATTATATGAGAGTTCTCATATACATTTACAGTAGGTCTAAGGGTATGAAAACTTTGGAAAACTTTCCCTAGTTGCTGCGTAAGTCTCCTCAGATAAAGTGAATTTCCAAGAGGCAGAAAGGGTGGGCAGAGCCACCAATGTATAGCAGGTTTAGGAGATTATATGGGTGGCCTTTGCCTTTAGTGGATGCTGGCATCACTGGTGCTGGTGTTAACAGCTGGGCTAGAGAATCCAAGTTAGCCGGCACCATGCTGTTGCCAAGGTGAATGCAAGAAGCAAATATTCAGGAGACCCAAAAAGAAAACCTGGCAAGCTGAGCATAGGTTTCTTATTTCTACTTTTGCAACAATGCATGAAGGATTATCGGAGTATTTAATATACAGGCAGAAGAACATGTGAAATCAATAGGCAGATTGTAAGTGCGTATCATAGACCTCTTGTACATTCTCTATCAAGTACATTTAAACATTAAACCCTTCACTATCTTGGGAGAAATCTTATCTTACAAGCCCTCTCTGTGATCCTGATTCTAGTTTGCTGCCATGAGTGCCAATGACAAAGCCTTCTGCTATCCTGCCTCCTTCCACCATGGGCTGTTCGTGTCTCTCTGTAACATTTATGACCACTGTTTTCTTAACAGATTTTCTGAATATTATTCATGATCAACTGAATTTGAAAGAATACAATATTTGTATTGCATAATAAAAGAGAGGATAATTTTTATAGGTTTTATATGTTAGGTAATCAGCTTCACAGATGATCAAAGATTAACTTTAAATGGATGCTGCTAAGAAAGATCTTCAGTCTTAAATCAGCTTTTCTGCTTTAAACCTTCCTCTTTAATCCTCAGCTTCAAGTAATTTTATAAATAGATAAAATTGGAAAATCTTTTAAACTACAGAAGTATAATATAATCAGATGAGCCTCAATGCCATCTTTTCTTCACTTGAGATAACTATAAGAAAACATAGTTTGTCTATGTTTTAGACTTAGAAGCTGCACTGTGCATCAGCAATGATAGAAAATGATGAATAAAACCTGGATCATTTTAAAAACAACTAAATCAACGTAAGTCCTTTCTCCCAGTTATATAATATTTTGGAGCTGTTTCTCTGCCAGGATTTAAAACCAGGCTCTGTAGTAACACCAGCACCTCCCAGCACACGTGTGCGGCTCAGGGAGTCGTTTCAGCTCCAGTGACTGTGCCAGTGCCACGCACAGCTGCCCAGTCTGTAACCGCTCACAGCAAAGGCAACCACCCGCAGCAACTGCCTCATCTGGAGTCTAGAATTTTCTGCACTTACAGAAATATCAGCCAAATGAAGGTCAAAAATATTCATTTTTTCCCAGAAAACAGTTTGACTCGTTTGTTTATTTAGATCTTAGGGTCCAGAGTAATCTTGTCTTATTTTTGCTATTTTGGACCTAATTATCTCATTTAAAACTAATAGTCTTGCCTACCACTATGCTTAGGGGAGGGCCAGGGGTGCCTACAGAGTACAGTTTATCCACCCGTCTTTGATGGCTACGTTAGAGTAGGATGAATTACTTCTGGAAATGTCCATCTCTCTGCAATGATGTAGCCTAAGTGAAACTCGACGGTTACAGTTACAGGAGATGAATCCCACTTTAGGAATCAGATCATTAACTCAGTTGCACCGATGTAAATCTGGAGTTCTTTGAACTGTGTTGCTCAGTTTATGCTGCGTGACCCAAGCCAATCTCAACCTTAGAACGCTTCAATAACTTGAGATATACAGCTTAATAAGGAAAGTCTAAAGCCAGTTTTGATATGAAAACATTCCCTGAGATCCTTGCCAATTTGTGCAGTTTCATATTCGCGATAATGAATAATAACAGCAATAACAATAAAACACTATCACTGCTGCAAAAAACCCCACATAAAATGAGAGAAACTGATTGTAAAACGTGTTGTTAAATGAAAAAAAAGTAACCAGGATTTAGAAAATATTTTATGCCAGTTTTAATAACTTTTAGCTTTGCTGACAGCAGGGTAAGGAAAAGGTAAACAGTTTTCACAGTAAAATGTGATCTTTAAGACCACAGTATTCTTGTTTATTGAACTGGTAGACCTGATTTTACTGATATTTAAATTGGGTTTGCAGTGATTTCAGTCCCCTAGTTTCAGTGCAGTTACTCTGGATTTGTATGAATGTAAGTGAGAATACAATCCTACGCTCTTCTTTGTTTTGACAGTATGCATATATTTCCATGCAATTTAAATAATCAAATCCCCTTTCCTCCTTATGTATTGGTCACATCTCATGAAGTTGGTGAATACTTCACAACTCCAGTAAACAGTAGAGAAGGCATTTAGAAGAAAAACTACACATAATCATTAAAAAGACAGAGCATAAGAAACTACCAGAGCTGCAGGGCAGCAGTAATATTCACACACAAACTCGACATTTGTATTGCACAATAAAAATAAAACCAGCTAGAAACAGTCACATCGTGTGCTATGTAAGCTAAAGCTGCAAAAAACACGCTTGGAAGAAATGCATATAGATGGCAATTAACTTGGTTTTGGAATGTCATTAATAAAACCAAAAATTGCTCTGAAAAATGCTGTAGAGCCCACTTAAATATTTTAGGTTAAAATATTCAGGATGGATATTACAAGACCTGTGTTACTACGAAGAATGAATAATGTTGGATTGAGAAAAATTTCTGGTGAGAAATAAATGCATTTTGTTGTGTGTAACAGACACTGACACGTACCAGCATGTTTATGTAGAGTTCTCCTCTTGCAGCAGCCAGTGACTGGTACAGTGAGAGAGGAACTCAGTACTTTAACTGAGTATTTTTAAACTCATGTAATAATGTTAAGGAACATCAATGACAAGGAAAGCAAAAGAACAGGGGCTTCCCGTCAAGGCCATAGTGACCTTCACATTCTCTCTGAGTGCTTTGGGAACACTAGGAAAAAAGATCAGTTTGCAAGGCTTCTTCAGGATGGTTCCTCATAGAACACTTTGTCCAGCTCTGTTTTGAGACTCTCAAATAAGAAGAGCATCTCCTGTTTCACATGGGAGACTCCTTCACAGCCTAGCAGGGAAGGTTTTCCTGATACTCATCTTCAATTTTCTATTAATTTCTTCCCATAACTCTAGTGATATGGTACTTATGGCTCAGCAGTGTAATCCAGGATCACAGTCTTGGTCTTTCCTTTTACAATTTTACTGCCTTTTTATAATTAACAACCTGCAAAATTCTCTTAAGGATACACTCAAGTTGCCTATAGGAAAAGAACAGACATTTCAATGCCTTGGGATTATTACCTGAGGCACGATAACCTGTTATATATTACTCCTCTGAGTAAGAATATACCGATAGTCACAGGATCTGCTATCCTGCCTCTATAACTCTGCCCATGGGTAGCATGAATTTTTTGTTGTAATACAAATCTAGGGCTAAATTGGACTCTGGTTCCCTTTTTCAGAGCTGTGGGTGAGTGTCGCAGAAACAAAGCCACTGAGCAGCAGTACTTGGAGCTATTGGGATGGTTCAGAGTAGCCAAGTAACATTTAATTTGACTTAAACCTGAATCGGCATTTCAATCAAACTTGGGTGCTCAGAAAGTCCCCCCTCATGGCTTTTAATGTGGGCATTTTTCTTTATCTTGTACCATCCATCTAGCGTCAACAGATGCAATCCCCAAACAATAAAGGTGCTATGGCAGCCAGTTTAATTTATTACTGGTGCTTCAATCTCATCTTGATGGTGCAGAATATGTTGGACTGTAAGGAAATACAAACAAAAGCAGAATGGTGGTAATTATTCATTCTGCTGGCAAGGTATATAAGTCAGGCTTTAAGAATGAACAAAGAGCCGTAAAGATTCTTTTGCAAAACTAGTAAGTTTTTCTGAAGTTCTGCATTATCAGGAATAAATCTACACCAGCTGCTTCCTCTGGTGACTAAGCAAGTCTATGTCGTGTCACAGTATCACAGAATCACAGAATCACCTAGGTTGGAAGGGACCTTTTGAGATCATCTAGATGATCTCACAGTAGTTTCACTGACCCTTTACATCGCTCCCCTTTTTATCCTTTCCTTGAACAACGAAGAATTCCTTAATAGAGTCCTAGATTAATTATTAATGCTAGTGTTTATATTAGTAAATAAAAATGGAAATCTGGTCTGCACTTTTCAGACCTAACATTTTTAGGCCAGCACTAAACCTGTGCTACTCTAGCACTTCACTTATGAAAGTTTAATATATTTCCAGTGCATGTTTCACCAAACTAAAAAGCAAATAAGACGACTAAGTAAAAAAGCCAGTTCTTGTTCAACTAAAAGCAAAGGAAAATGTCAGTGAGGATGAGCTAAACTTTCTGCTTATTAAAGACAGACAGAGTTTGATTTTAACACGTTTAGACTTTGGCCTGTTTGATTCGGATGAAGTGGTTTGGGGCTGATTTCTAACTCATAGTAAAAGCCTGAAAGAGAAAAATCTGCAGATTCATCCAGACAAAAAGTCACTCCACTTTCCAAACTCCTAACCGGTGTGCTTCATCAGCCGTTTATTTCCTACTGAATCTTCTCAACGCTGCAGTTATTCTCCACTGTAAACCTTTATTGCCAGGCTTGAGGATGTCAGCCCATCAAGCTGAAGCCCCAAGCAGGACTCCCCTCCCAGCCTGCGCTCACTCCTACTCATGCATCTTCTTTCCTTTCCCATTTTCCCCCCAGAAAAGCACTGGCATCAGCCATCAACGCTCTTCAGGGCAATAAACAGTATTATCGCTTTGATGCTTATATTTTACAGCTCAGTGGAGCAGGTGCAACCTGGAAACAATGCAGCTTTATCTTGGGAACTTAAAGTGCTTGCTGTTTTTCAGTTTTGTTATCTCAACTAATTTGCTTCAAAGATGCAGGATGAAACAGAAGGAGCAGGTAGAGCTGAGAAATATTTGACTTGTTTTAACCCTTGTAAGATGGTATATTACCCCAGTTTAGGATTTTCTGAGACAGATCCAAGACAAGTATCTCCTATCAAAAACCCCAATCATTCATAAAGTTTCAGTTTCAAAAGAGATTGAAGGACAGGCCGTGTGCTCATTACTTGTGAGAGGGAATTGGGAAAAAAGTGAAAATGGTTTGGGATGGCTTTTCCTCACCTATTTCCCCCTTTTAGCCATGATTCCAGAAGAGACAATGTGACCCTTAACTTTTACTCAGCCTTCCCAGGATATGTTCAGGTTGTTTCCAGGGGGAAACCCTCCCACAATATCAAGCTGAAATATCTAGGTGTTCTTTTGCTTTGTCTTAAGAGAAGTTATGGGAATGAAAACAGGACAAGAAGCAGCATATCTCAGGAGCCTGACTGCATGAGTATTTGTGAAGACTGCCCAAATACTGCTTCTGCAAATTTCCATTATACAATCCTTGAACCATTTTTAAATTTTTGATGATGTGGCTGTGGTCTCCACAAAGCAGCTGCTCACTATTTGTGTTTCTCTCGTGTCTAGGGACTGCTGACATAGATTGGGCATCACCGCTATTGAGCCAGGTGCTATGAAATATGTAAAGCTATTTCCCAAAGAGACTGCTTCCATTATTTATTTTTTTTTAAACTACTGTTAAAATCCTTCCTGTAGCTGTCTGCCATCTCAGCTCACTCTGGAAATGCATTTCTCAAACTTGAGACTGCTTTAAGGAATGCTAGCAGTGGAGAGATGAGCACAAGGAGGAGTCGACAGAGGCCACAGAATTGAAAATTGTGCTTCTATTTCTAGTAGCATAAATCTGGACACCTTTACTGATGCACCAATGTGTTCACCAATTGCCCCTCTAGTGCTTTTGGTACTTGGCTCTGTTCCATTTCCCTTCATGAGCTCAGACTGCTCCCAGCAGTACAGCGAACAAGACTATTGTGATTTTCTGCACTGCAAAAACTGAGATAATGAATAAGTTCAACTTTTTTGTCATGGGTTTTTATTTTGGATACTCTATTTTCATTTTGGATGGGGTTTTATTTTGGATGCTTATTTTGGATATATACAGAAGCTATACCTATGCAAATCCATAGGTGAGCATCTGAACGTAAATACATACTGGAAAATAATCTTGATAAGAACAGACCAACTTTCTGAGGAGCCAATAATAAAGAAAATACGTATAAATGATACTATGGGCAGAACACGTGGCTCAGTATCTGCAGCTTTTGAAACCAGTTATTAGAAATGCAGGCCTCCTTTGGAAACACCTGCTTGAATATTTGAAGAACATATCACAAGGAGTCTGATACAAGTTTAGATGAAACTGGAAGGGCTACAAGGGAATGAGAGTTCGTTCAGGCAACACACATCCAGCTCCACAGAGGAAAAAAATATTTGCACAGCAGGCCACTAGATAAATCAGACTGTTGACGTTATTATGTGCAGAATTCCAATTAATTCTGCTCTTCACGATGGAAATAGTTAGTTTTAAAATTAACAAAAACAATAATATTCAGCTGATGCCAAACTGCCATAAGCATGGGAGAACCAAGGATGATACACCCATGACTTCCCTACAGACCAAGGCAACTGCTGTTTCATCATTCTCAGATACTCCAGAACTACCTGGGATGTTTTATGGTGCTAAACTTTTATAGTCATGTTTTTTAATTTCTCTGACTTAGCTCTGAAAACTTCCCAGCAATTTTGATTTCTTTCCTTTTTTTTTTTCTCTTTGCTTTTCTTTTGTGAGTTTTCTTCCCCTCTGCCATTATCACTTGTAATGTGGCAGCTGTGTAGTGTGTAAAGTCACGGGTTTATTTCTCTTGATTTTTGTATAGGGCTGTCAGGACAAATCTCCTCAAGAAGGCAGTGATTTGCCACTGCTGTCTCGGTGGCATGCCCCTGGCCTTTGGGCTGTTACAGTGGTTTCTCCTTTTTCCCATATAAATATGAGAAACTGTATTGGCTTGGTTGGATTATAAGGAGTTGATCATGCAGGTAAAAAGGGATCCTTTCAACAGGCCAGTTCTTATAGTTGATTAGGATGGGCTGAGCTGCTATAGGAAGATGTCTGAAGAAGTACTTGAGAAGACAGTGGTAGAAAGAAATGTATCTTCAGTGTCCATCTATTCAGGTGGGAAATGTGCTATTAGCACCGGACTCTTTTGTATTGTGTTACAGTCTCAGATGTGAGACCTGGTAATTTTCTATGTGAACACAGGGACTGGGAACTGGATGTAAGTTCTATAAGTGGACTGTACTTGCTAACATACATACCAGTACCTCTAGTGGTCTGTTCTGGCAGTAGGCAGTTATATTCCCCTCAGTGGCTGACCATGATTACAGATCAGCAGTTGTTTTCCAGTTCTCAAAAGGAATGGAGGTAAGGGTAAGCCTTTTACTTGTAAACTGCTGGTGCTGGGTCCGTGAGCTTCGCTGAAAATGATGAAATGAAAACCCATTCCACAGATGGGATTTCCCTTGAGCTTCTCCTGGTGTTTCTTCATCCAGCAGATGAAGATGCAGCCCCAATGAAGCCTGAATGATGGGTAACGGGTGGATAACAGTCCTCTTTTCCCAAATCTGTCTACTGTTGTTTTTTCACCATTTGCTCTCTATTTTTCATGAGACCTCCTCTATGTTTTCCTGCTTTCAAGGCCAGAATTCTAGAAACCGAATTGCTGATTAAGGAATAGTTTGCCTTTTGTAGATTTGTATTGTGTCTTTAACTTTGATCCAAGATGAAGACAGCAGAAACAGCCTTCCCCCCCGGCCCCTTCCCGAATGTTTAATGCCTATTTCACTGCACCTGGCAAAGGGGCTACACTTTTATGTGCTGAAGTGATTTTGGATTACACACTGGCAGCCCTTCTGCAAAGGCTGCACACAAGTACAGGTGGAGCAGGATACGTCTATAAAAGCTGGCTAAAAGACTACTCTGCTCATCAAGCATCTGCCTTGGGAGACCTTGCAAACGCTCAGAGCGCAGATGTCCCCCCACACAGCAGAGCCCTTCCACTAGGCACACCTTCTCCTGTCAGTGTGTGCGGCCACTTACTGAAAACCCATCCTGTCTTTCCCATTTGGCTCTATTTTCCTGCACTAGTTCTGTTCTCCGTATTTCTTTATAACCATCTCATATGAAATATAAACACTACGCTGACATTCTCTTCTTTCTTTTATGGTTCCACTTTCTCTAGTCTGGAACATGTCTCTTCTTACAACAACATATTTATTAATGAAGTAGCTTTCACTGTATTAAATACAGAAAACTCCAAATCTGTCTTTGCATGAGATGACAGGAATGGCATGGCTGTTTTTAAAATGGGATGAAGTCGATATTTGGGAATGTGCATCAGGGTCACCAATTTTAAACTGGAATATTAGGAAAGCATGAGAAGGACAGAATATACTGTTCCAGAAATGTCTGTAGTTCCAAGAAGGCACATCTGTAACTCTCTCTCTGATTACCTAATCAGTAAATTGTCTACCAAAAAGAAGCTATGCATAAAACAATCCAGTCAGTGGTGGGTTGAACACAGAAGTGGAGCAGGTTCTTATGGGAATACTCTAAAACCACTGATTTCTGGCATTCAAGACAGCTGCGAGAAAATAGGTTTGGTGTGTGACTGTTCAACAAAGCTGAAGTCTGTCAGCTCAGTAACACGGTGTGTTTAGCCCAAATGCTTCTAAACTTATCTGCACTGGGAATTTTTGGGGATTGCATTAATTCATTGAAGAAAGTAAACTTATAGCCTCAGAGTAAAACTGTAGCTGTATATCCCTGGATTTGCATCAGAAAATGTCTATACTTCAGGGATTTCAAACAGGCTTAACTCCTGTAACATTTTGTTTTGTTTTGTTTTCTAATTAGTCAATTAGTCATGTATGGCCCATATTTTAAACAGTTTTTCCCTGAATTTCAGACACGTGAAATGGTTCCAACTCACCATGAACCTGCAGTACATCAGCGTAATTTCCATTTCTGAATGAAGTACTGGCCAGAAATATCCCACAGTGTCTTTTGAAATATTTACACTCTCTTGGACAGCACAACTATTGATTTCTTAATCCTCTTAAAAAGAGGGAAGTGGCACAAAAGGCATGATATGTGGAAACATCTTGTTTCACAAGTCAGCAAAGATGCTCAGTTTGTGTCAAATTATCTGTGGATATACTGCAGGAAGATTTCTACTGAAAGTCTGAAACACTGAGCAAAGCATTTGGTTGAACTGTATTCACAGCTAACTAGAAAATGTTTCTGGGTGATGTCCTGATATTTCATTACTCACTTGAAAAATTCATTGAAGTAAATGCAGCAATGTGTAAAATGAAGAAAAAAAGTTGTTTGGACCTTATATACATCCATTAATCTTCTATAAAACAAAATACACTCAAGTTAATAGAGTTTACATTAACGTTGGACCCACCCTTTCAAAATCTACGTGGGGACAGTTCTAACAGGATGCCGAATCTGTGTGTGGGAACCATAAGCAAAACAAAATAGAATATGCATTTCTTTTCCAGAAATTTCACAAGCACACAGGAATTGTCACCCTGACCATCAAAAGCTGAGAGTACCTTTTATTTCCTAGACACATAAACAAATTGCCACTTTCAGATGTGCTTACATTTCAGCAACCTTCATTGTTCTGAAATCACAGGCATTTAAAAAAAGAGTACTGATCAGTTGTATTCCAAATACAAGGCCAAATCCCAGAAACACTCCTACTGGAAGAAAGGCTGGTGGGATGATTTATCACACCTGAAAATTTGAAGCAACAAGCCTCTTCTCCATTGTACAACTGATTATTTTTCATAACATGAAACAAGCCCATTTTGACAGGCGTAAACGTCCATCTCATCCAGCTGGGAGTGGAAGATGAGGCCCATCAGAGAAAAGCTATCTTACAGGTAACATATATATATATATAATAACTGCATTTGAAAGTAGTATGTCTTTGTCAGAATAAGGAGTGACAAGATTTCCTTGCAAAACTTCCAGCAGTCAGTTCTAATGCAGTAATGTAAGAAATAGTTTCTGCCATTTACCTTCTGCAGGATGCAAATTAACTCAAAATCCACTGCCAGGTATTTAGACTGTGAAGTGAAAAAAGGAGGGAAGATAAAACACAAGAGAAGAGCAGCCTTGACTCCCGGAGTGAAGCACAAACACTCATCCAATTAATCTGTACACTCTATATTTCTGTAACAATCCATAAAGCTGCTCTTGGCTTCAGAAAAATTTCTCTGCATCCTCTGAAAGCCCAGGCTGTACCCTTCATAGGTACCTTCCAGTCCCTAGCACTTACAGAATGCTATGAATATGCACATATAAAAAAACAGAATAACCATTGTATTTTCTATAAAGTAGTATAATCTCCTCCATCTTTAACGCCTGCTGCGGGATGCTGGGTTGTGTGGATAAGCCCCTTCTTACCTATTGCTCCATCTGTGGTGCAGGTTTCCTCCCTCTGCTGACACGTGTGGCTGCAGCGACGTTCGGGCGCGGAAAACCCTTCAGCTACAGCTCTTTCAGTTCAAGTCCCCAGCTTGGAGCCAGGCAGGCTGCCCGCGATGTCAGCTGTCACACCGGCATTTGGCAACATTTTGACAGTGACAATTGTGCTGAGATGGGGTCTGACATTTATCCGTCGAGGAGGCTTCACAGGAAAGCTGCAAAGCGCTCTGCTGAGTTTTAAAATCTATCCACCTACACTGGAAGCAATTAGTACTTAATCATCATAATCTGCTTGTAAAAAAGGTAAGTACAGTTATTCGCACTTCCCGTAATCCAGTCTATACCACTTCCAGTGCTTTCAGGCACCAGCTAAGCAGCTCTGACAAAGCTGTGATGAGTCTGGGAGACAGAATTCCCTCCTAGGTGAGCCGACAGGTTTCTTTACACCTTTGAGTTGCTGACTGCAAAACAGTTCGGTATTCCTACTCCCAGGTCAGGGTATAGCCTATGGACTCTGATGGCTGCTGGGCTTGTTCCCTCTGTTTTCCAAATATGGCATGGGAAAATCTGGGTCAAACTAAATGTAAAACACACTTTTCCAAATTGCACAGCATATAAACAAGTGAAACTCCCACTTGAAATAAAAGGAGTTACACTCACCTAAGCAAAGCTGTAATTTGGTTCCTCCATTCCCAGATATTCTTAAGCAGCATATTTTTAGAGAAAAATACAGGTTTGGAAAGCTGACAAAATAGTAAAAATGCACGGGGAACAGGCAGTCAACACCAAACGCATTTGAAAATATTAATTTCTCTCTAGTTTGTAATCAGGCAGCTTATTTACATAAAAGGTCTAAAATGAGTAATGGACAAATACAGGTTAAATAAAAAACAGAATAAAACCCAATTTTAACCATACAGCATATTCCTAACCACTCCAAAATCATATAAAGTAGAACTACATGATGAATCACCACAAAATTCCCATTTAAAAGAATGGATTTTCTCCCTATCTTCCCATGAAACTCTGACTATATTCGCCTGAAAGTGCTTTAATGAACCCCATAAACAATTTGCTTGGCAGAAAACTATATAAAACGAATGACCAACAATATAGAAAGGGAAAAAGAAAATCATAACATATGCAAAATACCAAAATGAATAGACTTGCTGCTGCTCATGTAGAATATATACAAATGGGACAAGGGCTGCTGGCACCAGGTCACCGCTGATGCTTTGGTGGCTCTGGGAAGCTTTACAAGTGCACTCCTATGGTGTCACCAATCTGTCTTAAAGGAGGACAGAGCAGCTGTGGTGACACTGGAATACACTTCTGAGAGACATTACTTGAACAATGAGCTATTGGGGACATCTCTTGTTACAATTAACATGGAACAGCAGTAACAGTCTGACCAAAGAAGCACAGTGCATGGGAATAGAATAAAAAAAAACCCACCCACAAAGTTCTATACCAAAATATGTTGTTTTAAAGGAATTTATTCTAAGAGACAAGTTTCCGAGATAGTGGAAGATATTCGAGGGAAAAAGGCTCGCTTTTTATCGATGACCTTGACTTTCACTGCTGGTTACCCCTGGCAACAGCCAAAGAACAGCTGGGTTTCAATAAAAGGAAAATGCAAGGGAGAGCAAGGACCAATGTTGCCAGTGAGTTTAATTATCCACTTTCATGTTTGTATTAGTAATTGGTTTCTGGGGTATTGGGTTTTTTTAATGTTTAATCCATATGGATGGTAACACCCTCTGCTACTGCTGTTCCTTACGCATGGGTGAGCATCTTTTTTAAGAATAAACGTGGAACTTTGTAGCCAGCGAGAGGCTTTGGCAATACCGGCCTCTGCACCAGGCAGCCACCCCCTCCCCACTCCCACAAAACCAAACACCCTTTATTTTGGGGAAGGCCTGCCTGTAATACCAAGAAACCCAGGCAAGGGCTGATACCTGGCTTGGCAAGCACGGCGGATGTTGGAAGGTCGCTGTAACTGCCTATTGTGCTTTCCTTTTTTGCCCTCAAGAAATAATCAAATTAGTGATCCCATTTCCTGGCAAACCCAGAAACTCTATTAATTTTACTGATTCATCCTAATACAGTGATCACTGCCAAGAATTTATTTCAGTGTTTGGTATGCAGTGAAGCTAAAGTAATTTGAAAATTATAACGTTGTAAGACAGGTAGTGACATAGGATTGATTAAAAAGGCAATTTAAATGAATCACATCCTTGCTCCCCTGGAAAGATTAGTTATGGCCAGTAAAAAAGAAAGAGATGAGACTGAAAACAACATGGGCGTGGGTTTGAAGCAACTGAGCTTCCCCACGTTGGCTTGTCATTGCTCATCCAGCCTGTAGCACATGCTGCGATGCCTTTAAATCACTGTGCTCATCTGGGTGAAGACATTTTACTTGGTTATGAGCAGAATAACATCTAAAGAAGGTGTTCAACAAATTTGTAATAAAATCTAACTCTTCCAGTCACTAATTCTACATACTTACAAGCCCACAAAAATCTTGGTGATCTGCAATCTTAAAATTAATCAGCTTTAAGGGAAGCTGGAATTGTCCTAAACAATTTAGTCATGTGATTAAAGGGAAACAGGTGTAAGATGCAAGAGTCAGGGAAGAGATTCTACTTTGGGTTTTTGTTTTATCTGAAAAGCCAGCCATCTCATCTGTTGCATTCATTCTCCTTTAGGAAACATTAATCTGCACAGATGGTGAAACCTAGTAATCTCTGCTACCAGCTGCGGAGTGGAATTTTTAATGAAATGGGAATTTGAAGGTTTTCACAGAAAGCACTAGAATCACTCCTATTATTTCCCGTGATGCCCAAATTACTTTGACTGTTATTTGACATCTACTGTACTGTAAATATAACAGCCGCACAGCTTCGGTCAGAGCCCAAATACAATCATTTCACAACGGCCTTTGTTGTTTGCAAAAGCCAGATGCTGAAAGCATTTCACTTGGAGAGAAATAAGTCATCCGCCCTCAGCACACCAACTACAAAAAGGCTGAGATCTTATAACCTATTATTTGGAAACTTTATTTTACCTTTCTCTCAGATTAAAAATAGTTTTAGCATGTCTGTAAACTCAAGTGAAGCCAGAGATGAAACATCAATAAGCTTTGTAAAGAAAGGTGCCACCTAGAAAACACAGAGTCATCATCAGTTTTTCATTCTTGTGATGTAAAGATTTTGGCTGAAGAATGTATTCTAACACTTAGATTTTGGGGGGAAAAAAACCAAAGAGGCCTCATCTATAAAGGGAACCATAAATGAACAGTTAGGAGTAGCAATCCTAATCAACACTAACTAAATCAACCTAGAACTAAGTATGATGAAACCATTTATACCATGCCTGATCCATTCCTAGCAGTTCAGACAGTGAAAAGAAAGCATCAAGAGGTGCTTTGGAAATCAGACAAGTTCAGGCCTAAACTGTGAAGTCTCTGCTGCGTTGCTGTGAACACAACTGGACTGTTCAGCACTGTAAATACGATGGTACGAGCTAGTGAACAAGGCATTTACTCCTGGGGACAAGGGACTTGTGTTTTACCTATATTTGCCTGGTTAATCTGGTCAGAGCCAAAAGGCCATAAGTTCTCAAAAAAAGCCAAGGGTAAGGTAAATAGTTTGAAAATGAATCAAGTAAATGATTTGTGTTGTATGTATGCAGCCTCAATGGCAAAGGTGCCATCAAAGTGTTAGGTCAAATCAAATCAATCAGTTAAAGTGCTATAAAATATGAATGCAGAGGGAATAGATGAGATCTTGATGTGAATAATAAAATACCCTATAAACTACCTGAAATAAATCAATCTTCCTTTCATGCAGCAAATACAAAATGCAGTATATTTCATATTAACTGTGGCTGAAGTGAAAATATATTCAGATGAAGATACAATATTAGAAGCCTGTTTAATCTAGTGGAGGACAACACTGCCTTAAGTGATCATTTACTTCACAGAAGCCTAGGGGTCAGAGTTTTAAAACTAATTTAGTCCTTAAGATGCAAATAGACACTTGAAGTGATTTTGAAAGACACAGGCTCATTCTGGCACTAAGTTCTGTTGATGCAAATGGGGTTCAGAACATTTGTAAATCTTCATTAGGTGTGTAACTATGTTAAAAATACAGAGCTCTTACAAAGTTTCCTCTGAAAATTCTGTAATGGAAATGGCTTTACCTTTCAGAAAAAAAGTTTTAAAGGAATAGTTTTATTTCTCTTGAAACATTCTTCACTGTGATACTTATCCCTATAGCGCAGAAAACAACAGCATACATGTTTTTAATTAAAATTAGAAACAAACATTTTGATGGAAAGTGCAATAGAGGGAAAAAGCTCTACCAAATCTATTTCAACCAAAGAACTCCCACTAAAAGCATCTGGCTTTTCTGACTACTCATGAGGAAAGCATTCTTTTAGTTATATATAATCCAGTAGTCAAATTCATACATGAAAAATGTTACATCTTTGGCAAAAAGGAGAAAATCCATTTACAAAACCAGTGTTGGTTAACTCAAAATGATTTTAAAATTACAAAATATAACCATCCTATTCTATTTCCTTCAAACTAGTTCTCCATGTTTGTTAGAATATATTCAAAAGTATCGAATGAATATAAAGATCTACTTGAGAATGTTTACTTTAGATTCATTATAGAGATTGACAAGAGAAGAGAGTTTGAGGATTAACCTTTGCGAGAAGCAATCCAAACCAGTCTGGGAGAGCTGCTTTCCCAAACCAAAATGGGCACAAACAACTCCTGCTCCTTTCAGAGGGAAATGAGATTTCTAAACGAAAGTCAATACGTTTACTCTCATTAGGCTTAATTCCTGTTCCAAATGCTACAGTTGAAATCTTCAGCACATCTTCAAATGACACCTTCTTCCCTGAGAATTCACACAAATACTCGCAGTCATATTTTTGCACATTCAGGGTCTGACATCTCGTTCTGCACTTCATCTCCTCTGCCCTGCGCAGACACAACATGTGCATGTTTTCCCGAAATGGTACAGCACAATCTGTGGATGAGCAGTTACCTTTGAATGTATTCCAGCGACTGGAGACGAAACACATTTTTCCTGTGTGTGTCTTTCCTTATGATACCAGCGTCTGCTCTGAGTTTGCCTTCTCAAGGAGGCACCACAGAACAGCGCACTCATTGTGTGCAGTTCTTACCCGTTCCCCAGGAGGCTGGAAACGCTCCTGCTGGCTCTCTGGGAGGCTGAGGAATCCCACCTCTCCCTGTTGAGCCAACATTTTAGTGATTCGGGATTTGGCCTAGATAAACTTATCAGGGCACAATGGATAAAGACATCCAAGGATAGATTTGTGTTTCAGTAATACTGGTGCAAATCCAGAATTATACTGGATTTATATTTATCTGAGGCAAGAATGTAATGTACACAGGGGCTTTTTTTACAACACTACTGAAATGTTTTTGCATGCATAAATGAGTAAATATTAGTTTCCCTAAAACACATGGCTCTTCTAGAAATGATTAAAGGACAAGATGAAAGAATAAAACCCTCAGTCCACAACTACTTGGAACTGCTAACTAGATTTTTCCCGAACTATCGCTTTATCTGATGAATTTTGTTTTACAGCATATGACTTCTATCTAATCTAGTTACCAAACTTCTATTATTCCTTTCATGTTTTCCTTTCATAGAAGATACTGCCTCAAGGACTAATTTATAAATGAGAAAGACTATGCTGTAATTCTCAGCAATAAACAGCAAAAATGATGTCTTTGTGAAACACTGCAAAATATTAAGTATTCTTTCCTTAGACTGTAAGTTTCCTTCCGTTCGTATTCACAGAAAATCACAGTCTTCTGGAGAGCTATTGACCTGTGACTTATTTTCCTGTCATACACTTTGTGCCAGCAGTTAACTACAGTATCCCTTAAGTGTCTAACTTGCACCAGTAGCCACTAACTACCATTTCATGTGCCAGGAGGTTGAGGCTGGAAAACTGCAAGTGCAGTTTTCTTCATTGCATTTGATAGGAAGCCTCATAGGAATCTGCAAGAGTTTATCCAATGGCTCTCTGTTAGAATGAAAAAAAGACACTTGTCACATTGCAATGAAAACACTCTTGATGATCATATGTTTTAGTAAATTATAATTGCTAAAAAAGGCTGTTCAGTTTCAGATACCTCGTAATTACAAAAGCGGTACTATTTTTGTAACAGAGATTCCCTGGCATTACAAACCTTGCCACTTGTAATACTCCTCCTTCCTCCTCAAAGTGGCTGAATGTTTCAGCCTCAATCATTTTCATTAGGAAAACATGTAAAGTGTTGGGGAAAGTAGATGTGAAGATAGAAGATACCATTGAAAAAAACCAACAACCAACTGAAAACCCAAATCATGAAACACAGACATAGGGAGTAGTGGCAAGAGCAAAAAAAGGAGTTGGGAATAAAGGGAACCTCTTGTGGGATGTGGAGAGGAGGAAAGGACTATCACCAACAACCTCCATAGCTATTTGAAGACATTTTGCTGCTTTTATCCCAAGCAATTACACTGGAACTGTCTCCTGTTATACCATATGTGACACAATGAAAGCCACCCACACTATTAGAAATGAGAAAGAAAGACCTCTTCAGTGAAATGAAGGCAGCACTACAAAACTTCCCTGTCCTTGCAAGACAAGGCAAAGAAAAGCTTTTATTTAATGTTGTGGCTTGTTGAGCACAGCTTCTTTTTTTTGCTGTGCTTACAATAAACAGCTTTTGGGGTTTTCAAATGCCTCAGCTTTGCTTCAGTGTGTTTAATCACCTGCAAAAGCCGTTTATTGCCTTGTATACTTCCCCATCATGAACATTATCCTTTAAGTCTAAGGCTTTATGGCGAGCCTAAGCAGGCCAAATGATGCAAAGGTACAAGGCATATGAAAGCTGTGTGCGAGCACAGATGAAATAAATCCATGAGGACTACAGTCCACGAGAGTCAGAAGATAAGCTATAGTAATGCAGTGCGATGATTCACAGGCACTCTGCTTATCCTTTAAAAGGCCTTGTTTGTTAAGAGCCACACTGGCAATCCAGTATGCAACTATCAAAGAAAAATGTATGAATTCAAAGAAAATTATGAAGGATCACAGTAGACAAAGGCAGAAAGGCTGCTAAAGGATATGTGTGTGTACTTTACTTCTGGAGGCTTCAGCTAAGGTGCCTTAAACCAGCTGCAAACACAGTAAAAGAAAGCAAAACACTGAGAAAGTATTTAAATGAGAAAATGGGTATTACATAGAGCACTTCCTTTATCAATGAGAAGGGATCACACACACCCGTAAAGAACCTTTTCTAAAAGGGTATCAAGACCAGGAACAATCAATCAGAGGCTTTTGAATAAAAATGTCATTTTTCCTCCTGCGACAGGCAGAGATAGAAAGAGGGTTGAATTCGATTCAGAGTTCTTCAAAGTTTTTATGCAAGCATTTTTACTTTAATTAAGAACATAATGATATCAAGTGTGCAGCAACTGGGCTGCTCCTGAGTTTGATAACAAAGATCCAGAATGGTGGCCAGGATAACATCAAACCAGGCACTGACAGTGACACACCTCTCTACCTCAAATAAAGTCCAGTCTCACTAGAATTCCTGACTTGCGGGTGCCCACTTTTTTTACAGAGAAAATGGAAGAAAACCAGTGCATTAAAAAATTGGAAAGATAAAGCTGACAGAAATTGTATACTGGAAGCAAAAGGACTGGAACAAATACCTTTCCTTGTCTTTAATGATCTGAAATATTTCCACACAGAAGGCATTTTACAGCTATTGACAAGTTTGCCAATTCTTACTCAGTAGAAACTATGAATTTACTAATTCCCTGTGTGGATTTTAAAAAAAAAAATATTTTCCTTTTATTTAGAACTTTGGCTGTTAAGTGACTTTTCCATGCCAGAAAAATTCTAAATTCTGTCTTATTTTTTAACCAGGTTTTTGTTACATTTTGTGTATTTCTCCCCACCATACCCCTCCTAGGTTTTCCTTACCAAGAAAAGCAGGCATTTCCTCAGGCTGTTCTTCCATGTTTGTGTTAAGGCAGAGAAATACTAGTTAATGTTTCTGGAGAGAAGTTAGGATTAAAGCAGCCAGAATCTGTTCAAGAGACAGACTCAAAGCAGTGTTGGCTGACAGAGCTTTCTGGAGGTTTCTAGTCCAATCTTCTGCTTCAAGTAGCACCATCATCAGTCCTGCAGAAAGCCATCCATGGCTTCATCCAGCTAAGTCTTTCTCGTGGATTCTGTGTTGAAAAGGAGAAAGAGGGTGTACCTTGCACACAATGTGTGTGCAGACGTGTCTCAGTGACTTCAGTCCAACAAAGGAGAGTTCTTACGTTTTTTCTGTGCCTTTTGCATGCGTTTGTGGAAGTAATGCATAGATGCCCACACAGCTACATGAAGGAAAATGCTAAATTTTTAGTTGTGGCACATAAGTGGCCACAAGTCCTTTGCCCAGCCAACCATGTCCTGAAGCCACCAAAAAGCAGGATTCCATTTTACCAAAACTAACTGGAATAAAATAATTGCTGAATAGCTAACCAAAAAGTGCTGCACTCACTATACTTGCTGGCTCCCTATACAGAACTTCTCCTTTCTCAGAAGTAATACTTGTAATGTCATATTTGTTGCCATATCTTGCTAGTGAATGAATTGAATTTACCACTTAACCAAGCATGAAATTATGTTTTCAATAATAATTCAATAAAAGCTGCATAAGATGGGGATAATTACATATCTCATTGAAGACTCTGGTATCACCAAAGGTGTCCATTTTAGTCATTGAATAAAGTGTGATTGCTCATCTATAGTGCATCAAGACGGAAAGCTGATAGTCCAGTTAGCTTCAGTGAGCCAACAGAGGATGCAGGTAGTAAAGCTTATTGATTGGGCTCAAAATGCCATAAAAAGCTAATGAAATGTAACTTCCATTTTGTAAAAAATTGCAAAATATATCTCTTTAATGCTTTGTGGACTCTTGCTACCATGGCCGATCTTGAGATGAGAACTATCCTTCTCATTCTGAAATTGCTGTTCCAGTTTCCTTGCAGCCGGTTTCTGTCTGCTCTAACTGGGTGCTGGTCCTCATGCTCTCTACACTAGTACCATTCTTTTTCATGACACTTGACGTGCAGAACTCCCGTCTCTTTCTTCTCCCACTCCCCACTCCTGTCTTCTCATGCTATTAAAAATTATTGCAGTTGGACTACCTGTAATATTTATAAAGTTTGTTGTAATAATTTGACATACACAATAATTCATCTAGTACAGCTTGTTTATTCTCCCATGACATATACCAGATGCTGTAATATTGTTCCTAATTTATGTGTGGAGTGTTCAGGAAAGGCTGGTAGAGACTTCCACGCTGTGCAGCACCGGCTTACAGCTCACAGCACTGCTCACTCTCCAGTCACCACCTCTGTGCTGCCCACAGCAAAAATGTAGTCTCAAACCCATTAAAGATAACGGAGGGCACCTGGTAGAGCCAGGAAGAAAAGCTGAAGTGTTGGCACACATTTTGATCCTCCCAGTAGTTCCTCTTTTTAGCAATCTCTTTAATATATAGTTCTTTGCACACCCCTTTATGCATATGCAGGGCACAACGGTGCACTTAAAAAGGACAAATGTTACTAGAGAAAGAATTGTAGATGTTGAAATGGATAAGTGGTTTTACAGCTGAAGGGCTTTCCGGAAAAGACAAGTCTAAGTGGAAGAGAAGAGATAAGCAATATCCATTGGCCAAACTAGTATTTTATCCTTTCTATGAGATAATCAGAGAGCCCAGAGCCAGCTGAGGAAAGAGCCTGGGCTGAGAACACCTTATTATTAACAGCATTATCAGAGATCTAGATATGAAAGAGGTTTTTATCCAAAGATTGAGATGCAAGTAAAATACTCCCTGACTTGTGATCATTTCTGGGTTCTTACCTAGTGCTTTGTAGAGGTTTTCACTAACACAGCCTTCAATGAACAAACGCATTTTGGTGTTCGTGGTGAATAATATATTCACAACTGTGTTTCTGATTTCATATTTTTTCCTTATCTTATAGGGTACGAAGGGTAATTCTTAGCAGTCCAGCAGCAATACATGCAAGACGATAGTCATGGAGAATGAAGGATTGGTCCTTTCATCAGGATATTATGCCTTCACTTGCAGAGGTGAGCATTCATCATGAAACTGGTCTAAGACTTCTTCCTGATAAATAATTCCTCCTCTTCCCGTGCACTGTTTTGGGAGTGTAGAAACAGGAGGTGATAAAGCAGCTGGACACATAAAAACATCCTGGTGATATTTGCAGTGATATTCTAAGGGGAACTGAGTAAACCTTCAACTTCAAACAGCGTTTAAAGAACATGACATTTGGAAAAATATCAGTCCATTCAAATATCCTGAGCTGTTTCGGCAGAAGTTTCCCCCAAACCATGGAGACAAATGCAGAGATGCCCACCATGGTTGTGTGAGCTGCAGACCAGCTGTGCAGTGCCAACTTGGATACCATTTTCAAAACCATAATTTAAGATGATACTTGCAGATAGCTATTGATCTTAAAGACATTCAAAAGTAGCTATTAATGTCTATTGTATAAATAATACGGTTTACAAAGCTGAACACAAAACCCCACAAATATGTGGAAGGGCTGTGATGATACCCAAAGTACATTTGTGTGATTAAAAATTATTCCCATTTTAATCCCTTCTTTTTCCCCCCCAAGCTTTCTCACAAAGTACATTTGAACACTATTTTGGGTAGAGGTCTTCAATAGTCCTAGATGCAGTAGGACTAGATGAAATACCTAGTTCAGGCTAAATACTTAGTGAAGGCAAAGCATCTTCAAAGGAGCTTTTCAAGTGCCACCTCAGCACAGCTGTGCTGCCCTTGGCATAGCCCTGGCAGATGCTGTGATTTAAAGTCATATCTGTGATACATTTCTTCGCACTGTTTGTGTGGCATGGAACGGAGGACTGCAGGATGTGAGTAGAGGGACTTAACACTATCAGCAGCAAATTATGATGATGATATGCTGCCTCCAGCTGCTGGCTGGAGCACAGAAGAAACGATATGGGAATAAAGGGTGTACCCACCCGTTCCCTATTACTAAACATCCAAAGAAAGTAAAGAAACATAATTTGTCCTTATTAACCCTTGCCTGCTCTTCTCCTTCCCCTTCCTCCTCATCTCCAATACGTACTTCAAATATATCTACATGGCAACATCCCATGTAAGTAAGTGTATTCTGTGCAACACCCTCTGAATAACTGCTGAATAACTTCCCTGAGACAGCTGGCACAGAGCTGTTAAAATAAGTAAGTGTGCAGTCTGCAGCACAGGTTAGAGATTAGCACTACTTATATGACATACATTTTCATCTTGATCCCAAAAGCGGCTTTGAGATAGTCACACCTTATGAATTCATAATACTGAAGTAAAGAGTCAACTTTCTTGAAAAATCAGAATTATAATAGTCACTTCAGATGCTCCAACTGCCTTTGTGAAACAACCCCCTAGGGCATAGCAACACCCATACGAGTTTCCTTTGCACAGTTTTAAGCTGTGACGCAAGTTATACCTATTTAAGTTCAAGATAACTTTACTGAAGTCATCCTGTACAGCGCTATTCAAAGCTAGATCTGATGCAAAACTGACAATTCCTAAATACAAAAAATCAACAGTTTAATGACTTTCCTTACAAATGATGCTGTTTCTTCAGACTGATACTTTAATTAAATGTCTTACAGTGAGTTTTTGGATTCTGAAAAATTCTGGAAAATAGGCTGCAGAAGAAACCTTATATGTTCATTCACCTTTATTTGACTGCTGAAAGGATGAATGAAAGGATACAGCTTTAGAAACGTGAGGTAAGCTAAGAGTCTTATACACCTACACACAGAGACATACAGATAGACATACTGATTTTTCCTACAAAACAAGTGTTCTAATTTGAGACAGGAAAGATGAACTGGATCCTAAAGAGGACTCATGAAAACGGGACTGTTAGGTATTCAGCATTTTCTACTATGTTTACAAGTTTACAAAAGGAAATTTTTCTTTGTTTTAATCATCTTTTCATATTTGTCAGTTAAAACAGACCTCCCAATGATTTTTAGTAGTCAAGTTTAAATTCCTTCTCTTTTCTTTTTTTTTTTTTATTTAAAAGCTAAGTTTTCCATTGTCAGACCTACATCAAGAGTTTGGGACTGTTTCTTGTTCAGGGACACAGGCAATAACTTGATAAAGAAGCTGGAGGTAACACTGTTCAGTTGTAATAGCTTTCACTTGAAAATTACATAAAGCAAACACTAGTTAGAGATTCAAACACTGACACAGAGGGCCACCACACATCTACATCTGTACAATACTACTAGGAGCTATGATTTTCTGTCACTTTCTGCACAGGAACAACATATCCCAAAGTAAAAAAGGGTTAGTTTTTCACTTTCCAGTTTTCTTGCAAGGTCTACAACCCTGGTAATATAAACTGTCCCTTACATTAAAGAACGTTTCTTGCCCCCAGTTTATGTACATTTTCCTCCTCCGCTCCAGAATCATCTACTGATGTTTTTCCTCAGGCTGTTGAGTGACACTCAGCTTAAATACCCCAGTGCTTTACCATCCAGATCCCAGTTTGATAAGGAGCTGCTGATCCACAGATTTGGTTTTGATTATTAGATACAGTTCATTGACCACTGCTTCAGTTTTTTCCCTTAAGCTCCTTTCTAGCATCTAATCCTAAAATACATAGTTTAATTCTCCCATCTATAAGCAAACTGTGCCTGCTTCAATGCTCAACAATCAGCAACTAACAGCACCAGGAGGAAGAACAATGAACTTGCACTTCCCTCTTAACACCAAACTGCTACTCAAAATTCTGAATGGCACATTCGACTGCCACAGCAATTTGTATTTCACCCCCACAGCAGCGTTACCTATCCCCACCTCTTCTAGCTTTTAGCAGAATTGACACGTGCCTATTGTAAAGGACCTACTCTAGCTGCAAGAGAGGCAGAAATCCCTGCCAAATATATGGTGATTTTTTTTATTGTATTCAGGGTAAAACAGTACAGGGAGATGTGATTAAGAGAACTGTCATCTGTCATGCCGGAGATATAAAACCAAAAAAAAGTTTCACAAGCACCAGAGTTGCAATTATTTTGTGTTTAACACCCCAGCCACAGAACAGGTTTACTGAACCTCAACTTTTATGTGAATAGAACTGATGACAAGTCAACGTGAATCTTAGTTTATTTCCTGATTATCTTGATTCATTTGGGATTGCTGCAACCCAAGAACAAACCAGTCGCCAGTCTATGGCTTTAACCATTTTTTATGAAAGTCAGTTATATAAAAAATGTAAGAGAACCTTTTCCTCAGGTTCCTCAATCACTGTGTCTGATTCCAGTTTGTTAGGAACTGGGTCTCTTACAACTCCCACTTCACAGCTGCCACCAGCAGGCCACAAGCAATCACTGTGCCTGCTGCCTGCCTACATGTCCAGAAAGCTGACTTAGTACCTTTCTCCTATGAACTGATCCTCAGGCAAAATGCATCTCCTCCTAGATGGGCAGCAGACACCCCACATGCATCATAAAGTCTCCTCTCTCCACCTAGAAAATGGTTTCCTAATCTAGACTCTGTTATAGGATTCCAAAGCAATTTGTAAATAATCTTCAGGAAAAACAGCTTGGATATAAATACACACTTGATGGATGCAGGATATAAATGCTGATCAGCTAACAGTCAGTCTTGCCACCAGCTTCAATTGGCGAAGAACCAAAACCACAGTCAACACACTGTTAGAAGGACTATTTATTATGCAATATACTCACCTGCCAGCTAGGAAGCTGCAGAGCTCAAAGGTTTGAGCTCACGTGGGAGAATTAACTAATACTGAAATAAAAAGAACTGAAGAAGAATTATTTTGAACTCTTGATAAATAATCATTTACCTATCAGTTCAAAATAATTTCAAGCTGGGCTTATATTGATTACAAAGGGAAATAAGTTAATCTATCTTGGATGCTGTGTAAATTATTCTTAAACGTTTAAGAAACCGTTGCAATGCTCTTTACGTGTTTAAAACAGCTAATGTTAGCTACTACAGCTATGTAGCTATTTCAAGTTCTGAATGTCACCTTCCTAAAGGACTGATAACTGAACATAACGGGTATCTAACATTTGCTTTCTGAGAGGAAAAAGAAAAGAAGCCTCCAATGTACACAACCAGTGAGCATAAAAACCGCTTTACAGATTTCAGCCTTTTGCCATTGAACTGAGAATACAAGAAATGTATTTGTAAATACTTTGTATCTGTAAAACATGGAAGCCAAGATTTACCAGGATAGGTTCGCAGATTCTTCTTAGTTCTGATTGGCATGGCAAGTGTTTTGTCCCAAATGAACTGGTGGCAGCTGAACAATAACCTTCCATATGCTAGCGTCTTCCCCAGATATCTTGACTTTGATAATACAAAATGACATGGAAACTTCCCAACTGTGGCAGCATGGCATCAGTAAAAGACATTGCTTTGATGTTGTGTCAAATATACCCACTTTTAAGAACCTATTAACATATTTTACTAAGTTTCAATGTGTCATACATTTATTATTTTATGTTCATAAAAACAAAAGCAAAGAATGAATCATCCCTCTAAGACCAGAAAATGTGTTTCAACAATGCTAAAATACAAAATTTTATTCCATTTACAGCACACGGGGTTAGGAGACTGCACACTTTTACTCTGACCACAGGCTCAGCATGAGAGAAAAAAAATCTTCAGCTTTTTCATATCAATGGTTATAGCCCCAAGTACAAAGACAAGATCTATTTTACTTTTACTTCTGCAAGGCTTGAAATAAATATCTAGGCTTATAAATAGACCTGAGTGCAGGATTAAATAAATCCAAATAAGATACTATCAAAACAGTGCACAAAGTATACTAGAAGATAGCAAAAGGACATTAAGAATCAAGCTGATACTTTTGAAAATTCCTTTGACTATATCAAACTATTAAGTAATTGGAGGCCAGCTGCTGCTCCAATCTTTTTTTGAAGCTACATCATTAGAACTGAAAACAGGAAAGCAATTTATTGAAATAAGTAATGGAGGAGTAAAGAAAGCAATGGAAAAGTCCTTTGGCTAGAATTAGTTAGCCCAGCTTCAATAGTATCCCAGACTCTTCAACCTAATGGATTTACTGCGTGATGTCCATAATAGCAGATCTCCCATATGTTTCAAATACCATCCCATTGAATGTTTTTCCAGGGCTAGCAAAGCCACCTTTGCAAGGACACCATGGGTTGCTTTTAATTACTATGCAACTGCAACTGAGATACAGTTTAACACACAATTTGAAAGGTCCTGCTGGCAAAACGAGAGCATATCCTGAGCTCTGAAACAGGGTACAATTCAGCTTCTGGAGTAACCCTGCTGAATCACTCCTTGCTACATCTAGGCTCCCCCAGGAACTTTCCCATGGCAGGCAAGTGACCTTGTTTTATGACACCAGACAAGATTAAGCGTAAAGCAGAGTAGTTACACTGGAGTAAAAAACCCTTGACACTATGAAGAAACCGTAGACATGCATTCTTGTGAGGCCTCCTTTACCATTGCAGTGGTGCTCCACTGTCATAGACAACCAGAAATTTAGGACACCTCAAGATGCACAGCAGAGTCCCCACATACTCCAAATTAATTCAGTCTCAAGGAAGGATCACTGACGTGATAAGGAAACAGAAGACCCAGTATAGACAGATGTAGACCCTGAATATATGTTTTCCCCTATATATGTTCTACTGACAGCAAAGTTTGCAGGTGGCTCTAAAATAATACTTAGCATTTTTTCCTGTTCTAAACTCAAAGAGGATGAATAAAAAAAGTTACTTTAACATGCTGTTTTCACTTTATGTTCACTTACTAACACATCTGAGAACATGCAATACTGTAGAAGTATTAGAAATGCTAAACAATTATTTAAGCAGCAATACTGTATTTCATTTTTTATTCATTAAAGTTCTTGATGTTTGCATCAGATTTTTGACTTTCTAAAGCCACTCTAAATCAAAACATCCTATTATTAAGCCCTCTAAAAATTCATCACAAATCAGTTTACAGATGACATTGATGTCTTGTTGCTATCCATTCCTCCTGGACCATTTCTAACAATTCATTTTTTATATTCCTGCAGTGCTGAAATATGGTTCACACCAGTATCTGTCCTTTAAGTAATCACCAACCAAAGCTTGGCAGTTGTCATACATTGCACTCTTGAGAAAAATGCTAGTAATACTCTGAATTGATTGAACAGCATGGAATCAGAACTAGCTGGCAGAGAAACCATTTAACTGATTTCAATTCATAAATCTCTTTTCTTCTACCCTATTTTAGTCTAGAAACTGCTAACTATCGCCATTATCTTGTGATTCATAGAATGAACCAATTATTTATACAGATATTAACTTAAATAATACGTGATTGCACTCATTAATGTCTCGTAGGAGAAAGCAGACTTACGAATCATACCAAGTAACTTCCATTTATGCACACTGAGCTAGAGAATGTATCTAACAGCCCTTGGCCAGCAGACATCGATCTGTTTATTTCCCCAGAGGTCAACATCAGGTACAATGCCCTTCCTTGTCTTAAAAATAAAGTGATCTCAAACAGCTTTATGTGCTTCAAACCACAATTTAAGTCCTTGGGCATGATCTAAAATGATTCATAACACATGGCACCACTTACATGACAAGGTTTAATTAATTGGCAGGGATGCACTTAGTGTCTAAAGCAAATGCTGTAACTTTACATGTGTATATGGTGGGGAAAATAAACCAAAAAAAGTATGGCCAAGAACTATAGTTCAATCTTAAATAAGCTTGGAAATAGGGCTGTTGAAATTAAGTCCACAGAGAATGAGCAGATCAAAGGCAGATGGGCTACAGGTAAATCAGGGGACAAATTTTGGGGGATCAAAAGGCAGAGCTCTTGCAGAAGGAGACCACCAACATTGGTGAATGGAGGAAACATTCCCAGCAGAAGACTAGCTTAGTGGGAAGTGAGTGGTTTGTTCAGCCACTAATACTATCATCCACCACAGTCTGGAAATCCCTGCTTTGGAGACTGAAACCCGTAGCTCTTGCTGCCCACATGTCACTGGACTACACTGGACTGCCTTGTCAGCAAAGTTATTCTGTTGTCCAGTTCCTGATTGCCTCCGTGCATATGTGAATCCAAAGGAGAAAAAAAAAAGCAGAGAAAGGAAAATGGTGTTTTTCTTCATGACAGACTGGAGGAGTGTGATTTGCATATTAATAAGGGCTTGTATTGTTTATTAAAAAGGACTGTTTATCTGAACTGGTCTGCATGTTAAATTCACTAAAATGGATAATCAAGAGACAAAGCTGGGCCTGAGAGAGAGCTGAAACTTGGGGAATTTCCTCAAAAGCAGCATTTCTTCTGGGGAATTTATCTGCATGTAAACTCATTAAATATCTTGTGCTGAGATTCTGAATCTTGAAATCCAATTATCTGTATCAATGATACTCAGCCTTCACAACCTGAAAAGCCACTTTCTCAGGAAACGGAGAAGCACAAACATCCAAAATAACACAGCACAACTCAGAATAACATCTGAGGATGTTTGAATTGTAAACCATGTCAGTTGATGCCTCGCTGCCATCATTGGGCACCACGTAAAGGAATATATTACTGCTCAGTGGAACTTTATTCTGAAAAATTGGATCAAAAAGGCATAAATATTTGGCAAAGTGTATTGCCATCCTTTTTGCACCTGAATAGAACAGGAAGAATTTTCTTCTCAGCCTCAGAACAGAAGTAAATATTAAGTCATCTGCCAAGTAACAGGCCACAGACTGTACTTTTCTGCCCTTGTGGGCTGCAGGACAGGAGCTGTCCTTCATAATCTTCCTTCAGACCACTCCTTTCCTTTAGGAAAAAGAAAATTATTATTTTATTCCCAAGTGGTCTAAAAAATTGTAGGAAAGTCTGAGTCTGGCAGACAAAGTAAAAATGTTTTCAAACTCAAATAAAACTGATTTCTACTTTAATAGTAAAAATTTTGTTTAAATTCTGAAGTTACTGTTCCAAGGCTAACTGTACTGAACGTCTCCTTCCATCTAGCTCTCTCTCAAGGTTTGACTCTCCTCTCACTTCCTTTTCAAAAGAGGTGCATAATTTTGCCTCGGTTCAACTAGCTGTCTCTCTTGTCCACTAAACATGTAAGATAGCTTATTATAACTTTGAAACCATATCAAATCCCATTTTTATTTATTCACCATTTTTCTTAGGATCAGTTCCATTAAATCCTTTCATATACAGCATAATTACAGCTAAGCCTTGTCTAAGACATTCCCTGGCTGCTATACCAATTGGTTCACTGCCCTGAAAACTGAAGTACTTCAGCCCATATGAAACACACCTCTGTTTTTAACATATGAAAAACATTACCAAAAAAGTGAACACAAATATACTACCTGCCAAATCAAATCCCCACTGAAGACTTAACTGTGAGCAAAGAATTTTTTAAACCATTAAAATAGCAATCTTTTCCTCAAAGGAGAATTTTGATTCAAACTGCTCTATGACAGACTAACTGCAACCAGAAGAAATCCTTCTTGTGACATGACAAAAGGCCATCCCTGTCTGCCAGCAGATCTGGGAGTGCGGCAAGAGCACCTCATTACTGTGCCTGGGATACCTTATTAATAATCACAAATTTGCTCCACCCCAAGCTAGTCCAAAATAACAGTTCAATTCTTGGAATTGCTAAAGACATTAAATATTCTGAAACTCCTGGCTTTGACTTACTGACAACTTCCATCTAATTTTATTCTTGACTTTCATATTATGTCTTACTGTAATTTCTAAATAATCTGAAATATGTCACCCTTTACATAAATAGCAGAGTCAATAAAACTCTTGTATGAAAATCAAAAAACCTTCTGCTTAAAAAGCAAAATGTACATATTACCCTGAAATTTGGGCCATATTTAGAAGCATTACTGTCCTTCAGTATTTTCTTATTTCTGTGATGAATCTTACATCGATTCTGATATATGTGTGCACGTACCATCAGAAACTTCAAGAGAAGTACAGAGCAAATTCCTAACATCTCACGCTGTTTCCAGCAGAAATCTCATTTGTCAAGACAACAGGAGAAGATAAATCATTTTGGAATAACCTTTTGTTAGAATCTCTGATATTGTAAGTCCCAATGCCTTTCCATCTACATTGTTCTGTATTACAGGTTGCATAAAAGAGAACTGACTGCATGGAATGAGCAATACAATCTTTAAAACACCCTTTTAAGCACCCTTGGATCAGGAAAGCCACACAAAAACATTATGAGCCAATGACTATTTCCAAGAGAGCTAACAGACTCAAGATGTTTTATTTATAAAATAATTTTAGAATTTAAAAGTATCAACCCTTCAGCTGCATAAACAGATTTGACAACTATATTATTTGAGGATTGTCCTTAAACTTCCCTACTGTGAATACATGCCTCAGTAAAAGAAAAATCATTAAGCACAGTCATCAGGATCAGTTTGTTTTTTGAAATGCTTTCAAATTACTACCTCTCTTTGAATGGTAATTTAGGAACCAAGTAAATCTCAGAATTATTTTTTATGCTTCACCCTGAAATTTATCTCTACCCTAATTTTACTAAGTATTACTATTTTAGTAAACATAAATGGAAAGCATGAGATAGCATCTAACCCTGGCAATGCAGAAAATATTTTTAAGAACCGTGTATGTGAAATGACCATAACTATCCCATTGATACGAGCGTGAGATGATTATTATAAGTGAAACATGCTCAGGATCCAAGTTGTTAACTTTCTGCATTTTTTCACTGTATACACTCATAAATTACAGTTTCAATTATGCTTCTGAGCACTGGGTCAGCAAGCACAAATGCACATGCTTGAGTGTTTATCAAATTCATAGTCAAAAGTAATTTCTTGTGAATTATTTTGACTTGTATGCGTGCATTAGCACAATGCTTCAATATCTGAGTTGTAAAGGCCTGTACAAATGTTTACTGAACTTAAGGGTTTTACTAGAATAAAAACCTTGTGCAAATTTTAGCACCTAATGTACCTTAGATCTAGTAACATTCTGTAACATAAAGCAGCTCATTCATCCTTTCCTATCCCTTAACATGATGGCACCGCAATGTTATCCTCATTTAGATGAATAGGAGAAAGCCCTGTCTGTCTTAAACAACAATTTTAGAATAGCACCTTTAAAATGCCATTCAGGATGAATACCAAATTTAATTACAAACATGGAGTTTCTACATGAGATGTTATTCTTCCAGATAGCAGAGTTTCAAGTAATAGTTAATATGAAAATATAAATACGTACTCGAAGACACCTAAAACACATGGTGGCTCTCTCTCTAGCAGTGATGAAACTGGGTGATTTGCAAAGTACTCTGTTGTTGTTATTCTGTCTCAGAGCTGACTGAGACAAATGTGCAAATTCTTTAGAATTATAAAATATAGGAAATGTTTGTAAATCTACAAACTTCTTGTTTTTATACCAGAACATGATAGAACACATACCTTTCTTCCCCCTGTGTTTATGCGAAGTGGAGTTAGGAAGGGATCAAAAATCATATGGCTGGTTTCAATATTGACAGGTGACTGTCTTTTCCCAACAGAGCAAAGATTCCAGGCTGAGTTGACCAAACCCCAAAAGGAGGGAACTGCAAAATATAAAAAAAGTGCAAGTTTAAGAGAAGTCTGGGACTACTAGAGAAATACATGCAAGGGAGATAATCAGGTAATTAAAATTGTCTTACTGTCTACATACATAGGCAAATTCATCCAGTACTTGAAATTTAACAGTTCATACACAATCACCAAAACATATTGTTGTGTATATTTTGTATCAGGAAAACGGGTGTTTTTTTTCCTCTCTTGAATGTATCTTGATATAACCCCAGACTGAATTATAAATGGCTCCTTTGCTGTTAGTATTATAGAATATTTACTGAGCAATAGGAATGTGACTCATTAGTCCTTATGCTAATTCTGCACACTTACAATGTATCCTTGGTCTAAGACTGTTCCATTCTACTCAGCTGTCTAAAAGTGTTCATATTTAATAGGATTCTTTGAAAAAAAAAAACAGTATTATTACAAGAGAAGCTCACACCCTGTGATCGCAAAGTATATAAGGCAAGTCTGACTTTATCAGAATTATTCTCTAGTTTGGTGTAGGTGAAAAATTTCACAGGTGCAAATGTTGATGCCATTTTTGACTTTATTTTTTTTCTTTTTACATTTTGTTAAAGTTTTCATAACCTTTGAGCCTCAAAGCTTTTTTCTAATCTACAAAATGTATGACCCAGACTGGGGGAAGGAGCCCAGGTGTTTTGCCCAGAGGGTGGAACTAAAAACAAGCCACCAGCTGCTTATAAATAGCTTTTGGGTTGCTGTTGGTAATTGTATGTAGGTTTCTGCAGTGTGAATACTTGCTCCTGCTTGTGGTTTTTGGCTACTCTAGTGGGAGTCACATAGAGTGAACTTGAAGCATGGACTTAAGGCTTATGTTTGTAGTAGACATAATCCCTTGGGAAGCTATTCCTTGGAGGGGAAAACAGGTGGAAAATACCTCCTGAGTAGTGTAACCTCAGGAAAACGGCTGATCCTGGTGAGTGTTTTCCTATCAGGTTTTATAGAATGACTCAGGTTCAAGAGGGAAAATATGAAAAGAAAAATCTGTTCTTTGAACAGTATCTGGTATTGCTGAAAAAAAAATATCTTTTGTATAGAAATACTCCTGGTATTGGTTAAAACAACTACTTAGCAAGCTTTTAAAAATAAGTGAATAAACTAGATGTGGTATGTGAAATAAAATGGCAATCCAAACAGGGTCGTCCATTATCTTCAAGATCACATCACTTAAAAAATGTATGATGTAACTGGGATTGTCTCAGAAAAGCTGTCCTGGAAAATAGCTGCTACAATGGCATGTTTTATAATGTTCTTTATTTCCATTTTTGACAGGGAAAGCTCGGATGCTGTGCAACGCCTGTCATACCAGCCTACCACTGGAATGTCAAGAAGGTAGAGTTCCCATGTTGTGATGCGGCACCGCAAAGGTTAGACTTGTCACCCACACACATAAGTCTGTTGCAGTCTTTGATTTCTTTCTAAATGCCTGGAAAGCTCATGCTAAACCATCTCCAAAATGTGTTTGTTGCTGGCTCTGTTATGTATAGTTAGACAGAAAGTAAGCTAACACCCCAGTGATCAGAAGGGCTTAGCTTATACTTCAACTGAAGGTTAATTAGGGATGACCGACCTGAGACTGCACACCTAAGTTAACTGGTGGACGGGGATATTATGCAATATTAATGTCTGATTACATTTAATTAAAGTAACTAGTGTTGCTGCTTAGCTGCTCAAAGTAATAGAAAAGCATTCAGAACCACAGTGGAAAGATCCAAGGAGGTTTCATGTAGGAAACCAAGGCTTAAATTAAACACAAGTGCTGAATTAACTGCTTAGTCTAAAGAAATTAGTGTATGAATCTAGGAAAACATATTAAAATACTCGTTATTTTACTATTCCAGCTTAGCTAACAGACAAGGTTCTCCTAGGGGTTAAGTCATTAATGAAACAGTTTCTCCCTCCCCAACATTCCGTTGCATTTCCATGAAAATCTACCCATGTATGAGCGGGAATACTCTGTACCTTGCTGTGTGGACTTCTGAGGCATTTTGGGCAGTAGCCTGGCCTCCAAGATGAACAGGAGCTACTCTGACAGGCTAGTCTGCACACAGCCCACACACTGGCTCACAATCTCATTTAACAAGGTTCTCCAGCTACTGGTTGTTCTACCGAAAGTTTCTATAGACCAATGACGCTATCTCTCCCCTCGTCTATAAACTTCCCTAAACTTACACTGCTTGAGAGCTCGTTTGTTGCAAACATCTTATGTAGACAAAAGGTGATAAGTTTTTGTTTGACTGATGTCATGCCTTTGACATTCTTATAACAGAAAGAAAACTGGATACACTCAAAGTTTATTTCCTCTATATGAAAGCACACTATGGACAACAGACCTTTTTTTTTTTTAAATGTGCGCTATATGGGGAGATGAGGGGTATTACTTACATTTTATACTTATGCAAAAATCTCTGACATCCTTTTTCAGTCTGTATCTTATTGTAGCTGCTCTTTTTTCAATTTACTGGGAACAATTTATACTGAGATATATGAAGATGCTCTGGTATCAGCATGACACAATAGAATGAGGGATTCTGATGGCTTTTACCAAACCTATGCATAACAACAGTGAAATAATAGCAGCTAGAACAATAAAGCAGGAATTGAATGCTATTCTCCTAGTGATGAGTACCAAGGATTTGCCTAAATAAATACAAGCCTCCTCTCTCCAGAGAAAAGCAGTATGTGAATAGTGTCCCACTAGGATGCCCTTTTGTATGTACAGCCAACTTGCAGGTAAGCATAACGGTACTGTCTACAGTGTGTGCTGATGGACGTGCAATGGTCTGCATCCATGTTGTGAGAAGAGGCAGCGGTTTTCCCAGTATGGGGTCAGAGTTTCATGCTGTGTACAACGTCTTAAATATTACTTGATCTTAGAAAAAAAACCAAACAAATGCTGGGACTCAAAGGTGTAGGTTACAAAAGGGTTGTGGACAGAAGCACTGTCTCTTAATCACTTGTCTGGCTGTCAAGGGCTTACTTATTAAGAATTTCCTCAGAGTTCTACCCCATGCTATGTTTCTGCATCTTGCCCTTAGCAAAGCCGTAAGGAGTTCGTAGCTAGGATTTCTGTGGCACTTACTGAAGAGTCTTCATGATACACTGAAATAGTCTGATCTAGCTCAGAAGAGAACAGATGGAGTGCTTGGGGTGGGGTGAGATGACTCTGCGCTTGCCAGCACAGCTGGCTCTGGGGACAGAGCACTCCTGGGGGTTCATCTGGTCGCAAAGCTGCCCTGGGCTGTGTCTGCTACATTCAGGTCCTGGCTGTGATTTCCATTCTGCTATGACTGAGAGAGACTAGGCAGCCATCCTGTACCTGGTGAGGTTTAACCCCATCAGCTCTCAATTTCACAATCTAGGGAGTCCCTAAAGGTACTTGCATTCACTTTGAAACGTACCTTTAATTGCAGAGAGCTGCTCTGCAAGGTTTCTACACCAAAACCATAATCTTTGTTTCTAAGTGATAGAACATATGAGAATTTACTTAAGATAAAATCCCATCTTTCTCTCTGCTTTTCTCCTGATGAAAAGCTCTGATCTCTAATCTGTTCTATGATGAATCACTGGAAGGAGCAATTCTCAGTTGTTCACAGTTTTCAAGGAATCTTATATTTCCCCCTCTCCCTGCACCACCCTCCTGTTCATACATTTGCTTTATCTTCCTGGGTTCTCTTATCCTTACTGCACAGCTTACTTTTGTTAAAAGTTCTTAACCTTAGCAACACATGTGATTTATTGCCATTCTGGGAATGAAAGCAAAGGACAGATATGTTTTCTGCACAGTAGGCAAATTATTTCTATCATTGCAAAGTTGTGTAATATGCAGGAAATTTCCCCATATTTCTCAGTACAGCTTTAAAGTTCACATAAAAACACAATAGATTTTCTACTATGTTCCTTGTGTTGTCTCACATAAGTACATGAGACAGTACAGCAGCAAATCAAATGCAGAATAAGATATCTTGGAGAAAAGCATGCTTTTAAAAAATGGCCATCCTCAGAACTAGATAAAAGTGGAGACTGTTCCACCACCAACCTCCTCTCCACCTTGTGTGTCGCACTGATATGATGGTTGTGCTTTCTGCAACTGGGCATTTGGAGTAAGTAGGACATAAAAATAGTGTTAGTCATGCAAACCTTTCACTGAGGAAACAACCTCTGAGTTAGGTCTGGGCAGTGCAGGGACCCTGGTCTGGGAACTAACTACAGAAGCAACGCTTTGTATAATAGAACACATTGAATTCTGCATCTTTATATGAATGAAAAACTTCATGTAGTTGACTTTCATGTAACCCAATAAATAACTACATAAAAATGAGTAAGCTTGTTTAAAATGAACCCCAAAATGGTAAAATGGAGACACTGGGACTTCCAGAATGTAAGCGAGGTGTTTATTCTGAGCTGTTGTTCAAAAGGGGCCAAGAACTTCTCAACCTGCAACATAAAATGAAGGGAGCAGCTAGAAGTAAGACAGCATCCTTTAAAAAGTGATGTCTAAATAAGAAAAATGGCAGAAACTCTGACAAGTTAAATATAGAAAGCTAAAATAAGAGAAGTAAAAAAGATACTGAAGAATAATTTGCTAAAGGCATGGAAACCATTATCAAGTGTGTGAGAAGGAAGGATCCTCTCTGCCTCTAGAGGGCCAGCTGATGATCAAGTTGTAAAAGGAGCACATGAAAGATTATACAGCAGCAAAGCTCTATCACTTCTTTTCCTTATTGCTTACAAAGGTGCCCAGGGAGGTTCCCACACAGGAGCTTCTCTGTGGGGAAAGAATCTGAGAAACTTTCTCAAAATCGAGCATCAGATAAACATCTTTTAGCATAAATTGATAAAATGAACAAATTCATTAGGATTTGTCAAAACTCTGGGAAGAATACCACAGTGACCTGAATTGCCAAAATCCTCACTAAAAATCTGCATTAGTCTCAGAAATAAAAAGTGGCAAATGTGATCCAATTTTTATTGGTGTTTATTTTTATAGGTGCTTATTTTTCCCAAGGTATCTGCTACTGGTTGCTGTCAATAATAGGAGATGAGGTCTAGTAGAGACAGTAAAGATATTTGTGTTGCACTGTGCTAAGACTGTAACTTCCTCTTTGAAGTTTGCTCAACTTTCAAGAGCAGATTTTCTGAATTAAAGTTGCTCTAGAGTTCATGAGCTTAAATAAAAGAAGTCAACTTATTCATGCAGCAGATCCTTGTTTATATATTTAAGCTTTAGCATCAGCCCTGGCAATAGTATAAAACACAATCAGATTGTGTTTGTGCAGCAATTATTCTTGCCCTGTGTAATTACTGGTCCCTCAGATAAAATCTCAAGCTACTTTATTGAAGCTGGGAATTGAAACCACAGAGAATCAGCTATCTATGTACATCAATAAAGCAGTCCATTAATTATTTCCACCTACTCAACTTGAAGAAAATTACCATACTAATGCCTCTGGATAACCACATGACCTGCTTTGCTTCTACATAAAAGCCAAACGTAAAGTCATAAAAGCTTAGAGAGATAAATCAGAAATACTAAAGAAATGACAGAGTATAGAATGGCATTCCTGTAATTGGTCACAGAAATCTCTAGACTGCAGTAATATTAGACAGTTTCACAATGGTTTCAAATTTGAGAACTGAGAGTATTCTGATTTCTTTTTAAGAAGCAAAAATTGATAGCTGAAATGCATCATCAAGAGTAAGACAGCATTACCATTATTCTAAAGATGTTAAAAAAAATAAACTTTTTCATCAAGAAATCTTGACACATAAAAAAATGGGAATTGTGCAGAATGCTAACAGCATCATATTACATACTGCTATTTTCATACTGGTCTGTTCAAACATATTCCTTCTGTATGAAGGACTCTCAATGACAGGAACAGTTCAATAACTGCACTGCCTTAATAAGAAAGAACAGAGAACTAAAAGGGGGAAATGAGGAGCTGAGATTCCGAAAAGACACTTTTTAAAAGTATTACTTCTCTGCTATGCCTTTAACAGACACATCCTGCAATGCCCTCTTCAATTTACCTTTTAAATTCTAGCTGCTTATTTCTGCCTAATTAAACATTACCCTCAATTAAGTGTATTACCCAGAAAAAAGTATTTAGCAATCACAATTAGTGACCTCTAACCTTGCAAAGCTCTTGCTTATTTTCACCTACACATTTGAGACAACAGCGTAGAAAACACTACTACTTCTTTCATTACACTGATTAAACCAGACTAATTCACTTTCATCAATTATGTTAATCTTAAGGTAAAGAGCAGTTATACAACTGTATACAATTAGTTTCTCTTTTCCTGCCATTTTGGTGAGTTAACACATTACTATACAATCAAATACTACCTTAGTGTTCCTTAAAAATATTGTTGCTAAAAGGACGCTTTTCATATTATCTCTTCCTTCTACATTATTAATATGGCAGGAGTAGGAAGGGGTGTTGAAATACGGTTGGACAAGATGATCTGCAAGGTCCCTTCAACCTAGGCAGTTCTATGATTTTACAGGCAGAGGTATATCCAGGTCCAAAACTAAGCAATTTCAGTAACAATCTTCAAGGGCCATTTTTACTCCTATTCTGAAAATTCAATGTACTTCTCTCTCTCATTCCAATCGTAATGATATACACTCTTGGGGAAAAAAACTGTCTTTCTGTGTAATGTTACTGAAGTTCCCACTGCTGACAAATTTAGCATAACTCTGTCAAGAAATGGAAATGAAAACGGATGATAGGACAGATTGGTTTAAAGGTTAAAAAGAAATGGCAATGTTTAGTGGAAGTAGCACAGATTGGTCCTCAGAATGCCAGTCTTGAGCAAAGGAAATCCTTGGTAAAAGCTAATAATGAAAAAGGGGAGGGGAGGAAGGCAACACCCTCTCTCCATCTTCTCAACACAAGACACTGAGTGTACGTATGGACTGGATCAATGCCTGTGTCTGCTGTTCAGTCATTGGGCTCCCTTATGTCTGCCAGTGCCTGCCTGCCCGTATGAGTAAGGAGCTGCATCACTCACCACTCAGCTGGTTGTTTCTAATCAAGTCTGGTCAGTCCCTCGGTCATCAACCACAGCCAGGCTTCAACAGATTCCCCTTGAAGCAGGCAAAGAACAAGCTGGTGATCACAACTAAGTTTGTCTGATGCCCATGGTAATTTTTTGGGGTGGGTGGTGAAAAAGAGGGAGAGTTTCACTTGGATTTAAACGTGGACTGAAAGGGAAAAAGATGAAATGCAGAAAAGCTGTGGTCGTCGTTCTGCTGTTCAAGTAAGGTCTTTGCACTGAAATGCAGGAAGCCCAGCTTTTGAGCTACTGTATGATCTTTAAAAATATCCTTTCCTCTTCGTGTTTCTTCATGTTTTGTTTTTCTGCTTGTGCTGTGGTTCTTGCTGTAAAACTGGGGACTTTGGCTCTTGCTATCAAAATGAATGCCTGTTCTGAGGCAGGGTGAGTGAGATCTTAGGTTTTAAAGAAGATAAAGAAAAAAAAGGTGAAGAAAGCGTCAGGTAGATGAAATTGGAACACAGGAGAAAGTTGTTCAAAGAAAAGTAATTTGAAGGAAAGGGGAAAGACTGCTTATCCAGCAGATAACTTGAGTTCTGTTCTGTAGATTCAGCTTTATTTTAATGTCTTTGGGATACTATCGATCTTTTTGCTGAAAAATATAAAATGAAAGAAGGAATGCAAAAATTACAAAAGACAGCTTATTTATTTTATCAAAACCGCTCTTTCTAGATATCCCAGTGCTTCACTGCATAATGGTACAAAAACATAACTCTCAGGTAGTAAGTTGAAATTTAACCATTTCTTGCCAAATTCCATGTATGTCTGCATCAGGTAGCACTTACTTTGTTAGGATGAATATAATGAGCATCACATTCTGAAACTGCAGGCACTGAGGTGTAAGGAGCATCCAGTAAGGGTTAACCAGTCCCATTCTTCAAAATATTTGTGTGTGTGACAGCTGCCTCTGGAGAATTTCTTGTAGCTATGCTCTACTTGGCTTTCCCACAAGACTCTTAGAGCTAATGACAGCAAGCAATGCAGAAATGTCCTGGCTCTGCTGACTTGCAAAGACAAGTGAGGAGCAAGCACAGAGTTCACCAGCAAGTGCTGCAGTTCATATCTGCAATGACAGTTCAAGACAGAAACACTGATGTTCTGTGCTCCAGTATTTTCTAGAGTAATCGGATTTCTGTGACCCCATTCCACAGGGCTCTGGCCTTGCCTGGGGATGCTGTTTCCACAGTGAGATTACCGACACTCTGTAGTTTTCATTGTTCTTGGAAAGGCCAGAAGTCTATAGCGTTATCTGACCAGATGCACTTATTCACAGGCTGAAATAAAGTTGTCTGGGTAATACTGATCTCTTGGGAGTCCATGGTGCTGCCAAACCACAGCTCTCAACAGAGGCATTACTACAAAACATTTTGGAATGGAAAGAAACCTTGGCCTCGCCTCAGATGTTAACTCAAAATATTCAGCTAATTGATGTCCAGTGTTTGATCTCTTGCTGAGTGATGGACTGCTTTTCCTGACTGTACTTACACTCTAATAGTTCTGTTAGGGAAGAAACTAGTCCCTGCCAGGTTGGTAATATGTTGTACATACAGCACATGGTGCACAACCTTTGCAGAGAGGTTGCTGCTGTGCACAGAAGCCAGCTTCACTGTTACCTATAAAACCCTGCATGATTAGGGCGAATATAGCTCTCTTGTACCTAGTGATTAATTTGCAATACTTCTGGGATATTTCTGCTACTCTGCATGTGCAATAGGCAGAAGCAGAAAAGGAGTAATGGTCCCTCTGACTTAAGATGAACCTGGTAGCATGGGAGTCCTGATAACGAAGGATCTTCTAGATGAGTGTCACTTGCTTCCTCTTCCTTTTCTCTCAATAACAGTGTTTGTATTGTACTGGTCTCTACAACATTTGGCAAGCTCTTTGCACAGGAATTACTGTCTGAGGTGTAAGGGGATAGCTGAGTCCAAGACTAATCTTTAGTTTGATGCCATATTATCCGACTTGTGTTGTGCGCACATCACGGGACAAATACACTGCTTAGAAAATACAATGGTTTCCTACCCAATAAATCCTTGCATCGTCTAACAGCTGAATGTCAGATGGTAACTAGTACAATGAGTGTAAGGCTGGCCATTACTGGCCTAATTTTCAGAAATGCTGAAATGCATTCTCTGAATTCTCTGAAATCAGATGAAAATAAGAGAAGATGGGAAAGGATTCACTTTTTCTTTAATAACTGGGCCACTTATGTAATCTGAAAATTCTGTCAGTGTGGTGTCTGTACAAACAACAAACACTGAATAACTTCTTAAAGAGGAAAGAAACTGCAGTGTTACAGAACTATCTGTAAATCCCCTACAAACTAGAGGAAAAAAAGGAAATTATTCATCTTTACCAAATGGCTAAAATGTAACAAGTACCAGGAGAGACCCTTGGTGTTACATGCATCCTCCTTGAAACTTCAAACCTGCTTCAGCTTGTTAGAGCTATTCAAGAGGTTTTATCCATGGCCCTGCTGGCTTTTGTAGCAAACAAGAGGCAAATGCTACACGCTTACTCAAGTTTTTGTATAATTATTATTCAAGTAAGTCTTCTTTTAATAACCTGTATGAACTTGCCATTACTAGGAGCTCTACCATTGGACTAATTGCCATAAGTGTTGCTCATATTATGCAATTTTTTAATGACAAGGTCATTCTTCAAACCTTTTGCTCCATTAATGCATTCAGTTTTGAATTCTGCTGTGAATCTGAGCTTTCAAACAACCTTGTTGATCTCGCTGAGACTGCTTTTGGACAGATACAGCAAATGAAACTGCTGAGTTCTGCTGTCAGTGAGGAAACATTTTGCAAATATATTGCTTTTCACAAGGCTGTGAAGGTTCTTAAATACTCACCTAAATGTGTATTTAATGATACCTGTGAGTGTTTTGCCATTTACTTTGAAGTTTCTGTATTTGCAGTCATGCAGAGGAATGTTCTGCAGCACTTCCATCAGACAGTCTAACTGGCAAGATTCTCAAGCTGGTTTTGTCTGCAAACAAACCAACCTCTAAGCCCGCTCCCATTCACAAAAAAACAGAAGTGGGGGAAAAAAGACAGATAAATACTCTAGGCATGGCTTGGGAGTGGAAAAAAGGAAGAGAGTGCTGGATGTGACATGAATAGATACGAACAGGAATGTACAAAGCAGCGCAGGGAGGGGTGGTGGGAGTGTGAGTGCAGTGTGCAGGGGAGGCTGGTGCACACTGACCCACTGCCACTCCACATACTCTGAAAACAGCCTGCAAGTTTGAGGAGTTACAGATTCAGCTTGGAGGGACTGAAATTATGTTGAACCGAGCACAGAATACAGGTTTTTAACTCTACACTCACATCCTTTTCTGTCTATATTTTATATCAACTCTCTGCAAAAAATAGGTAAATATATCTTATTTAGTTACATTACAGGTACTAGATTCTTTGTACTAAGAAATCAAAGTATGAAAGACCAGGACATGCATGGGGTTTTTGGTGGTGTTGGTTTTGTTCGGTTTTTTTGGTTTTTTTTAATGCTTGAATTTCTTTAAGTCTCAAGTCTTCTCAAGTGCTATGGTGTGTTATTAAATCAGAAGTGGTGAGTTAAACCTTGCCAAGGTATTGTCATAATTATTCCATCTAAAATTAGCCACCAGAGGGCAGATAATGTGTTCTGAAAGGGTTTGCATGTTGTGTCAAGGATGTGAAATGGACAGAACCTGATTAGCCCTGCCCCTGAGTTCAGTGTCTGCAATCTCCTTGTAAATGGCTCTTGGATGGATGGGGGAGAAGAGGCCAGGGATTACATAAATGAGGAGCCGGAGAAGGACAAGCATGGAGGCTGTGCAATAAAGCAGGGCTATGCACCGTGGCAGCCTCCCAGCTTCTGGCCGGAGGCCAGTAACTACAGGGACTGAGCATCAGGTCAGAGAACAGACCCACAGGACAGAGAGGATTACTTGAAAACAGCTCAAGGAGACTGTTACCGTAAGCCAAAGTGCCAGAAGGGTATGGCTGCTCTGAAGATGAGGGCTAAAGCAACTGTTACCCCTTAGTGTAGTAAGGTGACACCATCATACTTCTGTGTGACCCTGACAGAGTGCTGTTGCTGTTTCTAGTCTGATTGTGTTAGCGATAAGATCAGGCACAGACACAGAGCAACGCTTCCAAATTGCTCTGGAAGCTTCTGACTGCAGGCAAATGCACAACTCAATCTAGCAACTGAATCACAGGTTGCTCTGAATGCATCAGCAGGAATTGATGCAGGTAACAGGCAAGGAGTGGAGGCTGCCCCCTGATGTAAGATAGGGTTGGAAATGTGCTGCCATGCTGTCATCAGGGCATGAAAATGGACGTGCACCGCCTTGGTGTGGAAAGCCAATGGGAGTAACAGAGTTGTGAATATCAGGTGTGTGCTCAAGCTTAGATCAAACAGCCACTGCAAGGAGAGATCTCTATTATTTCCAACTAGTAACCCTGCAAACTGTGGCCAAAAAGCTCTTCAGCACAGCAATAATCTTAGAGAACCCCTCCTCAGCTAGCTGTTTTCTTGGGCTGTGGATGTGTATGCACGTCTCATACTAGTGGCAATCACAGAGCACTACAAGAAATGCTGCTGCACTGACCAGTACTGGCAGGTGGCATAAGTTTGTAAGGTGATAACCATGTGACATTTTCTTTCTGTGGTTTGTAATGACTTATTTCAGCTTGTGAAAAATGACAGTAGGAAGCACACTATTTATGTGAGAAATACAGCAGTGCATGAGCATCATCCAACCTGCGAGAGAACCGTTCCGCCTTGAAGAACATCACAGCAAGCACCCAGCACGTTGTAGCAATGCAGGGGAGACACCCGTCAGAGATGCAATGCACAGAATGCAAAATTGGAAAATCTCTTACAGGCACAAAGACCATAATCTACTTCCCTGTGTGTCACAGGGAGAACAGAAGGCCTGTAGCTCTGGAATCCTCCCGACAGCCTATTTCTCTCTGCCAGAGACTATAAGAGCTCAGAAGGAATGAACATCAATTGCTTCCAAGGGAGACATGTAAAAGATAATGTGTGTTGCCTTTTTGGCAGCAAAGACTCACCGGAAGATAGTGCCTTAGAGGCTTTATTACTTACGACCTTCACACAGAACCAAATACATCTTATTTTCTGAATAATTTGAGCCTGTGGATACAGCATTTGACATAGCAGCATTCTTCTAGCACTAGAAGAGTAAAATCACAACTTCCTTGAGAAAAAGAGGTTTTGGAAGAGCAATGTTAAATAGTTACATCCAGGTGGCTTAGAAAATTTATGCCCCCACACATGGAGAAGGCTGCAAAGACGACTAATGTCCAAAGTACCTTCTCAGGGGGATCCAAGTTCCTAAATCACTCCAAAATTTATTATAAGTAAGTTTATCAAATGCTAAGTAATAAAAAGAAAACCCTAGAGGCAAAATATGTAGCCACATAATCACTGAAAATACAAGTCTAAGTTGACATCTGTATCACTGACCTGTTATTATTTTTAGAAATCAAAATATGACCAGAGTCATCCTGGAAATAGGGCTAACTGAACTAGTTAATTGTAATTCCTTAGGCTTTGAAACTACCAGCTTTTAATTTTTTCCTACCTATTTTTTTTGTATAAAAAAAAAATATCTGATTTAAATTCCCATTTGATTTTTTCAGTTTTAATTTGAATTAGTTGAAGACACATACTGAGGTAAACCTGCTCTTTGACCCAACAGAGAAACTGCACTTGTGAAACTGCCATTTAGAGCAGTAACAAACTGGTACCATATATTGGCCAATATCTTCCATCAGTGGACTCCCATTTTAAACACAAATTAGCCAGTATATTTACTGTTAGTTAACATGATTTCAATTTGTGCTCTCAATGAATACAAACTGTTATTTGTGAACATTACACCTATTTTTCTATAATAGCCTTATGTGTTTTAGGTATATGGCAACATGCTTTAGTATTGCTTAGGCACTTTTAGTAGAAGGAATATCCAGAAGGCTTAGTAAATACAGATTAGCTGTCCTTAGACTTCTTGCTTCTGTATACACTTCCTCTAACACAAAGCTAAGTCAGTAATCATAAATCCTATTAAAATTGCCATGTACAAATACCCTTTCACTATAGATGAGTTCACTTTCAACCAGTTTTTCTAGTATCATCTGACCAAATAAGAAAAGTAAACGCCATGCTTACAATCAAAATTGTCTTTCTTTCCAGTGTACTTAACCAAGTTAACCAGGTTATGGAATTAACCAGGAAATGGAATGATTATTTTATTTTAAATTTTTTTTGAGACTTCACAGGAAAAATAGATATTTTTTTTTCATAAAAACCTTCTATCTTGATCTCTCACAACAACACATACAACGAATTTTCTGCCTGAGCTGTAAGAAAGGTAGATCAAGAATCAAAATAATTCAGATCCTACCCTACTTCTCAAATGGCTGTAGAAATTTTACTGAACTACCATGGTACACACTGAAATAAAAATCCCTCTTGGTTTGCATTCGTCTTAGCCTAAGAGCAACAGTGGTTCAGCAATTATAAGCTATGTGCAGTGACAAATTTAGTCTGCCTGCCTTTCTTCTTTGACATAAAAGACTGAATGTGTTACAGGGAAAATGGAAAGTGCTTATTTCAGAAATATTTTCTGTCCAAGTAAAAAGTTGAATGTGTATCACAAGACTTAAGCAAAACAACAAAAAAAAAACCCCTCTCATGGCTAGTGTTAGCAACACTGTCTTCCTAAAGTAAAATACCCAGAATTACCTTGGCTGTTCAATTGTGGTACAAGAGAAACTGGGCAAATGCTGAGTCCCACAGGCAATTGTCATTGGAAGCTTCACCTACATCAATAGCGATGCTTTTCCTTTGTTCTGCACTATTAGCTGTTGTCAGCCAGGGTAACGGATATATCTGTTATTCTGCCAAGGAAACCAGCAGAGCAATATAATGACAATTCCTGGACCACTTATAAGCAGCCTACTACCTAATGTACAAGGGGAGTATTAATTTATTTTCTGTAGCATTAACTGTGGCCAATTTAATATGAAAATGGTCTCTATACATCATTTCTTGGGACGTGGCCCAGTGATTTGCTCCTCAGTCTTAGGATGTGAAGTAATACTTTTCACTATATTTGTGTGTGAGAAGCCTCATGTTCTTGTAACTCACCTGATTTGCTACAATTGTGATTATTTTTTTTAGTAATAACTACTCATTTGAAACCTCAATGTGATGATTTTAGTGCCAACGCATCCTGAGTTTTGAACATCTTAACAGCTTCAAAAGGAAACAATTTGAGCACTGAATATTTCCTAAACAAGAAAGAATTAGCTAACAACAGTAAGTTATCTGGCTTTGCAGAAAAGTATTACTCTTGTTGATCCAAAATCTTGCACGTTTTTTGGTGGAAAACCACGTAGTCTTAGATTTTTCTTGAGTTTCTTCTTATTTCTTCTTCTGTGCATGCTTCAAAAAACTTCAATCATTTCTTCAGCAAAACATTCTTCTTCATTTTCTTTCCTCAGAAAAGTCATAGCTTTCTTTTCTGGCCAAAATGTTTTTATTAAATTAAAATTAGTGATTGCAGTTAAGTGCTTCCCTAAATTATAGATACATGCTGAATATACATCACTTGCCAAAAGATACTAAATAAATTATCCACACCTAATCCCAAATTTATGCTTACTGTCTTTTACAATCCCTGAGACTCCCCCTTTAACTTCTACTTTTTGGCATGTTTCATGTGTGTTCTATTTTTGCTGTGTAGCATAGAAAATCAAAGTATACAGGATATTTGCAGGTGGATGAGGAAGAATCTCTGTGTTTTGTTCACACCATTGAGTTGGCTCATTTTCAGTTTCTCTTCCTTCAAAAAATACATTCCAATTTGCAGAACAAAAAACTCCATAAACTGTAACCTCTGGGAAATTTCTTCTGTAATACCATGTGAAGATTCTTGCTGCCATCATTTGTGGAAGGGTTTTGTGATGCATTTTAAATCAAAAGCGCTTATGAAATGATGTCTGGATAAAGCAGTTCAGATGGACTGCCTAATGTTCCATGTCCACAGCAGTCATCATGGACCTGCCTGGGTATCTCCAAAGATACCATTGATTATGCAGTCTCCAGTTCTAGAAATTCCTTTGAAAAACTAGGAAGCAGAGTTTTTTGCAGCCTAGTAAGGTTTCTTGAATATCTCTTCCCTGAGGTAGTGCTTTGTATAACTCCTTAAGAGTCTGAAAACACTCTATAACTCATTAAGCATATGAACCTTATTTTCTGCAGTTGAAACAAAATATTACTTCCAAAACAACCACTACTCTCCATAGGCTGAAGATGCACAAGGTCACATACAGGTGTTAACTGTATTAAAAATTCAACCACATTTTGATGGACTCAAGTTTCCTTGTGAGAACTATTCATTATATGTATGTTCGAGGTGGTTCTTTAACATATGCATTATGTTTCAACTTCTTCTAATCTGGAACTGCACTTCCTGCTAAAATCATGGTTGGTCCCTCTAAATGAGGAGAAGGTGCTTGTCCCCAAATGTTCTGCTGCAAATTGTGTTCACAGTCATGTAAAACCAGCTGGACATTCAATTATAGACCTTAAGATCCCTGAAAACTCACTTTGGCAAAGCAAATGGATACCCAACCAATGTGAGAATCACTCAACAAGTACACCCAAACCTAAGAGAAGATAATTTCCATTTCAGAGGTCTGAGTTGAACTCACTGTCCCAATGTGCTTTGTATNAAAAAAAAAAACCCAAATAACAAAAAACAAACCAAAAAATACCCAAAACACAACAAGCCAAACCCACCCTTAATTTGTAATACACAGCATATTCTTATTTAGTTTATTTTTAAGATGAGTATTTGGTACTTAACTTACATTTGTAGTTTCATGAAAATCCGACTGTAACAAGGTATCTATTAGGCCAGTTTTGGTGTATTACCTTGATGCTAGATGAATGCAGATAACTTGTCTACTCTTGTCTGCTCTTATATACTCACGTCTTTATGAACTCAGCTGTGCTATCTAAACTCCCCTCAAAAGATCTTTGAATGTTTTCCTTTAAATTTAAGCAGTATCTGACAGGATGCTCCATGCTCAAACATTAAACAACTCTAATGAGGAAAAAAACTTCTTAAAGTGGAAGTGTGGAAACTCATAAATACATCTAGCTTCTCATTCTGCACACACCTCCCTGTATTTTCTCGTGAATTAGGATCAATTAAGTAAACTGAAATTCCTGAGTTTGTTCAAAGAATTTTTAAATTCTACCTTCTTTTTCCTAGTTCTTGTTAGTCCTTGTGTATTAGCATTTCTAAATTGTAAAGAAATAATTAAATTTTGCATTAAAACCCGAATTCCATAAATGACTATTCTGGCCCCTGACTGTACAGGAGCAGGTGGCACTGGGCACAATAAACAGATTTAAAATTGAGTAAGCTTCTTTCCATTCCTTAAACAAGATGATGTCATCATTATGGACTTAGACTCAACATTAAATGAGACACAAAGTTAAGGCAGCTTCCCTGAAATTTTCCCATAAAAGAAAAGCACCTTAGAGTTAAATATCTGCTACAGCTCTTAAAGCAAAATATGCCAACCTTCACTAGCATATTTCTAATTACCAGTTTCACCATTTGTCTTGACTTTTCCAGAAGGAAATCAATTGTTATTTCAACCTTCTCTGTTTTGAATCTCTGAATCTGGGAGTCTCTGAATTTGGGGAACTGTGTAAGCCAGGCAGGCTTGTTCAAATGTTTTCTTCATTACCAGAATGATCATTCCCTCTTAAATCTTGACAGGCTCTGTCATTTTAATCTGCCCGTTATTCACTTTATACATAATGCCAGTTAAAATTAACATGAACACTGGCTTGCAGCTTGTCCCTTAACACTTACATGTAAACCTGTCAGATCTTCACATTAAGAAACATTTACTCTTTTCAAAACACATTCAAGCTGACTACTAATTCTATAGTCCTTGACTTCATAGGCAGTATAAACTTTTAAATGGTAATTGAGTCATCTTTTGATGAGCTGAAAGGGAGAGCAAAGTATGATGTTGGCAACAGCGTGCTGTTTGCTCAGCAGTAAAGTTTATGGAGCACTGCTTTATTCAGACAAATTATTAGGTTCAGTACAGGCGGTAGGTGGATGACACACAGTCATGATGTACAGAAAATCCATATCTATTATCTAGCAGCATCTTCTAGCCTTGAGATCTGTGAATTTACAGTGGACTTTGGAGCTATGGCTGACAGTGACATTCAGCATGGAGTCTGAGTCCCTCCTCCTGCAGAAGGCATAAAACTCACTAGTAGAAAAGGTTGGCAGGAGGATCTAATCTTCATTTTTTGATAACTGTTAAAACTTCTGACATGCTGGGGTGTTTTTTTTTTTTTTTGGACAATGTTACTATTAAGAGTACAGACAGTTTTCTACATGTCCCATTACTGCAAGTGTCATATTCTCTTCCGCTATGGTGGATTGCATGAGCTACTTATACTCCATTTAAAAACCAAATAATATCTAGATCATTAGTTGATAGTGTTGTGTTTGCTGCCAGCTTGTAACACCATTGCCAAACATAGCCCCTGCTGAAAAACAACCTGGTATGGTCCATTCAGGCCAAGTCCTCTGTTTCCATTTTGAAATACTACTTGCATTAGCACTTCTTACATCATGTATTGTCTGCTAATCTTTCTGAACAATCTTATTTTGAATTTCACCATTTTATGCTGCTTTAAGAGATTAACATTTACCACCTGGTGAGGCACTTGCACAGTGCTGAAACCCCTGGTTCTGCTACCTTTATACAGGTTCTAATGATTTGGGTCAGGAAACACTTGCTGTCAACTTTAGCATTCCATTTTCTGTTCTTAAAACTGCCATCAAAAACATGGTAAAGGAGAAATACTATGTATGGAAAAGGTTTCAAACTGGTGAGGCTTTGTTTGAATTAACGGTTGTTGAATTTATAAAAAAAGTGAGGATTCTGCACTTTTTTTTTCTGTTTTAAAAGATATCCAACTTAGCCTTAACTATTTAATTTTTGAGTGAATTGCTAAATCCTCAGATGGCACTACTAGGTGAACATAGAGCATAAATGTTGTTCCTCTTTACATAGTACTTAATAGACCCAGTTTCTCTGGTCTTCTGAGAAACTCAGGTTGCTGTCTCATACTCTTATTTATTGTGCTTCCCTTTATAATCCTCATTTGTCCTCAAGAGACTTGATGCCACATTCAGTGCTAGAGCTCCTGACAGAATGACACCACTTCAGACTCAAACTCAGCTGGTTTCACCTCATGAATTGAGGAACTAAACAGTTATGACACCTTTTATTTCCTTGGATTTCACATACTCCAGACAACAGGAATAATTTTCAAAAGGCAAAGTAACCGGTAGAAACTATCCAAGTAGAACCCACTCAAGTGCGACTTGCACATGCCTTTCTGTCCTGCAAAACATGCTTCTGAATGATCCTCGGTTCTAAATTGCTTTTAAGCAAAACTTCCCTTGAACCTGTGTTGTGGGCTCCTGAAACTATCAGGCCCTTGCTGTATACAAAAACTGTAGTCCTTTGACATCTTCATTTATTTTCTTCTGTTAAGATTAAATAGAAATATTTTTAAAAGCACGCTCTTCTATGTTTTCTCTATAATGTCATTTATCTTATTCTGATTCTTCTGACAGCTTGTAATGCTTCCAGAGCTTACATTTCAAAGAACTTTTCAGCAGTTCAATCTCCTTTTGGGTGCCACAGTCTGGCCTCAATTCACCCAGCTGAATCATGGCCAAGCATTTTGAGGAGCAGCAGAGATTGATTTCAGAAGAGTTAAAGGTGGAATAAGCAGGCATCAGGCTGCCTCCCTCTTCAGCAGATCTGTAAGGCTGGGCTTAGCTCTTTGGAATTTTCCTAGGTGAGGATGGTCACAGGCTGTATTGAATGTGATATAATACCAAAACATCATTTTATCAACTTTTTGCTGAGGCTGCCTCATCAGCTTCTGAGAATCAAATCCCTCAATAGCAGAGAGGAAAATATTTTGGAAGCCTTCATTGTCCTTTCTGTCATCCTGGAGTGAGAGGAAGCACAAGGAGCAGCAAACAGCATAATCAGGGTTGTTCACTGTAACTGAGGGCAAGATCCTTGTGCCTAGAAAAGCACAGACCACATAGAAATGTTCTTCAGAACCAAAGCAGACATAAATTTAGCATCCTTGTTTTTCTGACTAATAGAAATCCCTCTATGGCAATCTATGCATCTGATTGAAGTTAATATTTAAGAAATAATGTGTTTGAAAGCACATGGATACAGCATTTATAGTTATTGCTCAACAGCTTGAATGCTTCTAAGGACGTCATCAAGAAAGTGGTAAGAAATTTAACTTGTTCTACCACTGTACACTAATTAAACTGTTTACTGCAGAGATCAGCATAAATATGAATTAGCAAACAATGATGTGAGCTCAGGATGATTTGTAATATCAGCACATTGATGCACTGGGCCCAGATACTGTAATTTGATTGGCAGTGCTTTATTAAGTTTTGGCAGCATTTAAGTAGACTTGGAGCGTTGTTATGAAGCTCAAGCGCATTAATCCAAGCTCTAGCTCTCGTTAATACTGATGAGTGAAGGCAGTTAATTGAATTATGTATGAAGTACTGCTGATTAAATAATATTTCATTCCTTGCTATAGAATTAACTCTGCTTTATTAACAGCCACTGTTGTCTCTAATAGTGAATGTCAGAGGGACCTCTTCTCAGCCATCCACTTTTTTTAACCATCTGTTCAGGTTGCTTATGTATTTTAATCTATTCCTGCTGGCCTTTGAAGTAAATATTTCTGGATTCCCCAAATGTTGGTGTGATACTGAAAAACTTTTGATGTCATCTTAAGAATGAAATACAACACTAACTGTCTATTTTCATTTTACTTTGTTGCCAATTTCTACCTGTTTCTACTGTTTTTAAAGTATTGCACGTTAAAACCAGGGACACACTGTTAATGAAGGAGAGAAAGGAAAAATCCAGACACAGAACAGGAGGTCATAAAGCAATTGTGAAGCAAGGCTTTAGAAAATAAACTAATATGCTTTCAGGAACTCTACTGAACAACTACAAGAATTACTATCCTCACCAGTTGGCAGATGTTTACAATTAATCTCAAAGACAACACACCTGAAAGGGATCCCAGTTATTTAGCTGTTCAAAGACAATATGACAAAAGCTAATTAGGAAAGTGGCAATGGCTTAAAAAGAGCAACAACAAAAGCCTCAACATTGTCAAGACACAAGGGGTTAGTCCTGGACTGTGTTGTCAGAAGGTCAGATCTTAGTCTTCTTTCATCCTTTGAGAAGAAATGAGTTGGCAAAACATACTGAAATTATGTTCACTGAAATTTGGTACTAATATATATTAAAGAACATGGAATACAGTATGCAAAAAGTATAAAGTCTCAAGCTTTTGTAGTTACAAATAACGATAAGCGTATTTAAGATATGCAGTCTTGGAGGTCTGACAAAGAACTCCTATTTTATTTTCCATGCAGAAGACACATATCCCTTTGATCATCAGCCTTAAAATATTCTAAGAATAAGCTTCCTGGTGATGGTCCTATTCCTGGCCATATGTAAGAGCTTTTCAATGACATTAAATCAAACACTGCAGTATACAAGTGACAATAGCAGAATCTAGAAAACACATTTGAATAGTAGCAGAGATCAAGGATGGCAAGTTTTAATGCATATCAAAACATAGAAATGCAACATTTTTACTATTCCCTATTACTTTGTAATCCACTTATTTCAGAAAGACAACTGAGGAACAGTCTTTTTAAAGTGGCTTTGGAGAATAGAAAGCCCAGAGCAAGCACCTTTGTACAGATGTATTACAATTGCTTTTTTTCCCCCATTGCTTATATTTGTGTATCCTCAGGAAAATAATTTTTTATAATTAGGTTGATGTTATAACCAGAAACAGTAAAGGAAATGCTTATAAAACATTGTTTATTGAAATTTCTTAATTCAAACCACAAGAATACTATTAGTTACAATCAGAGGGTATAGCAAGGCCTCTAATTAAGGTCATTCATTGCTTTGACATTAATTTTCCCTTGGTATTCTTCTAATTATGATCTTCTAAAACAAAAATTCAAGAATGCAAATACTGTAATTGAAGCAGAGCCTCAGATACAAGTTTATATTTTGATACTGAGATGCCTCTTTCAAAAGAACTATAATAAGTGATCCACACACAGAGTTATGAATAATGGAAATGGTCTGTAGATGGAGCACTGAATTCCCAGAACCCGAAAATTTGAATTCTTCCCTATTTACCTATGAAGTCTTGTATAATTTGTATCAGAAATGCACAGAATTCATATGCTAGTTTCAAACAAGTCCTTTCTCCTGTGGGGCTAAGACAGCCTTGTGTCAGGATTGTCAGAAAGGCTGGGTGGAGGGAGGTAAGAACAGCTGAATCTGAGCTGAGCTAGGGGTAAATCTCTCTTAACTCGCAGTGGAACCCACATAATAATCTCAATGGCCTATTACAAAAGTCTTTCAAAAAGCAGGGGGTTGTCCATAACATTAGCTAGTTACAAGACAGGATTAATCTTGCCTGTTCTTCTACTCAAAGATGATGCTGCCATAGCCAAGCTACAATGAAAATTCAACTTCCACTGCGCTGTGAAAGGCAAAGTATCTTAATTAACAAGCAACAGGAGGTCCCTCAAACCACTGCACTTCACTGTACTTTGAAAGATGGATTCAAGGAACACAGAGGAAGGACCAAAGGCAAACAGCAACTAGAGCTAGAAAATTATTTGTTCTTCAAGTTAGAATCTGAGTCACTTTAAGCATGCTAAGTTTACTTCTTTTGCTTTGGTGGATATTTTGAGGAGAGCAAAGGGCCTGGATGATGAAATAACTACACCTTGGAAAGTTCAATCCCTGTTCTTTGGGGGCAAAGTCTTTCCACACTAAGACCCATTAGCTAAAACCATGTAAAAATGGAAGAAATGGTTACCAGTGGAGGATGGAAGAGTGCATGTCCATAGAATGTCCAGCTGGAATTTTGAACCGCCTATGACAATATTGATTTCAGAGTCACAGACTGAAGAACGGATAAGGAGGAGGCTGATAGCCATCTGTGGAGGAAGTTTTGCTTGTTTCTCATGGTTTCCAAAGATCATGAAGTGCTGTTGAGGATGCCAGCTGGCCTGCTGCCATGAGGCTTCTCCGTTCCATCAAACAATCTCTGGGAAGCCTGCCCATGGAATCATAGCATATATCCCAAACCAAGTAGCACTTGATATTTCTTCACTCTGAAAGCTGATAAGAAGCAGATTTTCTTTCCAAAGAAGCTCAGACTTCTAGGGCTTCTCTTGACTGGTTGTATTAGAGGCATGGCAGGGTTAATCTCAGGAGAATCACTGACAGTAGTACTACAAGTGTTTATTCTGGACTTAGTGTCTTTTCTCCAATCTTTTTGGCTTGCCTACGTGAACACTTCTACATGACCTATTCCAAAGACTATAGCTGAAGAGTATCTACTGATTTATGTTGTCTTCCAGATCCTGGAATCTGTTAGGTACTGTGAGGCAGGTGATAGTTTCTCAGGTTGAATGTTACCTTTCTGTGCTCTCAGTCAAATAGGACTGTTTCTCCAGTAGAGAGAAAAGGGAACCCTCTTCCTTCTTCAAGGGAGAATGGAGCCTTGAGGCTCACTATCTATTGTGTACTGTTGTAGTCTCATTTAACTCTGCCAAATTCTCACTGAACTAACCAGGTATGAACTTGCTCATTATGAAACTGAATGTATTTTTTTTTCTCCTTTCTCTACTTTGGAAAAAGTTACTGGAAAAGTCTCATTAGTGTAAACCAGCAGGTGACCCTGCTGTAGACAGCTAGGCTTTAATCAATTGATTAGGTGCAGTACCTACAAATTAGTTTCAATAAAATCAAGTGGCAAGAAACCAGACACTAAAAACTATACTATCTTATCATGAGGCCATGACAGTGCAAAAAAACCTACCGAGAAAATGATTACAGTGACATGAAACACATCCAGACTTGCATCACTGGTGCCTGAAATACCCCAACACTCCTTAAATACTTCCACTTGCGATTATGTGTGCTGAATGGCAATACCTTGTAGAGCTGAGAAATCAAGAGGCATCTGAAACTCTCAAATATGCAGGAAGCTAGTTAGTGGTTTTAGACAGAGATGCTTTCAGGATGCTTTCCCAACAAGCAATTTTTATTTTATTTAGATATTTATAATCAGCTTGGTAACAGAGATTCAAACAGGAGCTACAAATGAGTCTCACTGAATGTGCACCTACAGACAAAAGGGTGGAATTTTTACCGATCAATTTTTATTTTTATACCTCAGATTACTATTATTTTGGTTGTGGCAGAATTCAAAAGCAATACCCCACACCCAGACAATTCCCACAGACTTTATATGAGGGCAAATCTGAACTAAAATTTGTGAGAGAAGACTTAGTCCCACAGACTCTAAATTTAGAATGAGAAATACCTACAGAACACGGTGAACTCAGTAGGTGATTCATTTCCTGTTGAAGATGATTCCTAAAAGCTCAAGTATCTCCAGAAGGTCACTCCCACCTTCTGAAAACATACACAACAACTTATTTTTAGAGTGCTGTAGAAATGCCTTGCCCACACAGTAAATTGGACATATGTTCTTGGATTTAGCTGCCAGTTTTGTGGAAGTTAAAAAACTCTGGGCTTAATGTTTTTACTAAATAAAATTTTGCATTTATTTCAGTCAAAGCAAAAACCAGTTTTGCATAAAAATGTTGCTCATGGACCTAGCAATCAGAGTGAAGTCTGCTGCTGACATTCCTGTGCTTCATTGTGGGTTGCTATTCCTCCTACAAGTATCTTCCTAACTTTAGATAGAGCCGCTGGAAAGGATGTTGGATTGAAGTGTATGCTAACTTGCATTGCTAAATCCGAGTGAACATGATAACTCTCTTCTGTTCTGTTGCTGTCTTTTGCACAGTTTGGATATGTTGTTCTCTGTCCAAAATGACCTATTGTGCCTTTGCTGATTAGCCCTAGTAGCTCCCTGTTGTGTCTGCACAGGAACTCTGTAATGCCTCACAGATAATAAACTAGATCATCAAATACCCAAGCTCCAATGATCTTGTACCAAATGAATTATGTGCAGTAGATTAGGCTAGAAACATGTACAAATTTTCTCATAGTCCACAACATGCATACACATGCATAACATACAGCCTGGTACCCAAATGTGAGGACGCTACAAGATAGAACAGTGATAATTCTTTAGAAATAATGAGAAATAGAGTGAAAATGACAGAGACACATTAGAAGTTTCCAAAATGACCCATCTTTTTGCAACTAAAGTCAGAAAATAGGCTTTTCCCAATATTGGTTAACTGATATATAATTCTACGTTAATACTATCACCCTGATTTTCTGTGGCTTATTTCCAGAAAAACAATTTTTAAAGTCAAAATCCTTTCAGAATAATATTCATATAAAAATATACAACATTAAAAACCATAAAAGAATGTATAAATAAGGTGACTACATCCTTACAAGTCAGTGCTGGAAAGAAAGGTTGTGCATTCCAATGGCTGTTTCAATTCTTAAAAGAAATTTAAAAAACCTTAAAACTAAAATACCCTTGAAATTATTTATGCATCTTTAAGCAAAGATGTCAGTTAGCATCCAAGGAACAATTTATTCAACTCCACACATCATAAAAATCCACTGAATTAAGCTTTGTCTTGTGGTATAATTTACATCTGCTGTTCTTGAACTACTGTTTCTACCATAGATGTATTATTTTCTGCTATTGTTACACAGCTGTTGGCCTTACATAAGGAATACTATAGATAAACATTGTATATATCAAAAATTTGAGTGTTAAAAATGCTAAACCTCCCTACAGATACAGGTGTATATACACACATACACATATCTGTATGTACCCCAACTGGAGGGCCATATGGTAAAGAAGGTGGTTCTGAAAAACCTGTTTGAAAAAACCAGAACCCTAGTATCAGCATGAATAGAACAATCAATTAGATGTTAGAGGCTACTGGAATTTAATGTTATGATCTCTTACACTGGTGTTTTGATTTGCACTACACAGTAGTTGGATCTGTTTGGTGGAGGTTGTGGTTGTTTTAGAGGAAGAAAATCCATGAAGTAGAATTTGATGACTTATTAGTGCAATGCCTAAAGATAGAACTATTTCTGCTTATTCTTTGAAGCTGGTAGGTTTGTGAGCTCCACCAGGTGGCTGAATGTCTCTGCTGAAGCAATGGGGCTCTTGGGATGAAAAATCCAACCAAGTTCATAAAAAGGCTAGACTAAAGTTTGATCATTTCTGTTCAGCTTAGTGAATTCAATCTCCAACAAAGAATAAATTTGGGCATGAGCTCAGACAGCCAATGAAGAGATGTAAATACATTTGGCATTATTTCCATTCTTAATATTAAATTCTCTATGTATTTAACAGTTATTTTCATGCAAAGTGTGGCATGGGGAGAATATAAAATAAAGTTGTACTGTGAGAACGTTACCCATAGCCTTTCAGAGGGTGAGACACAGTATCATCTTAGTGTCGCTGAAAATATCTATCACGAAGTGAAGAGGCATTAGGGAGTGAAAGCATACACCAAATTTAGAGATTCTCTGAATAAGGACACTTGAACTCGGTTCTATTTGTTAAACTTCTGCTATATAAGTAAAGTGCTTCACTAAAAATATGAATTTGCATGTTTAGCAGCACAGCATGGAGGACCCCTGTGCAGTTCGAGATAGTTTCAAAAGTATGGATCAGTAAAAACTTTATCTCATAATCATAGAAGAATATGCATTGGGCTTGAGTGCTCAATGCACTGATTCTGACAGCAGATTCTGGCTATAAAAGCAAATATATCAAGTCATAGAACAGGCCATTTGGAGGGTAAACAGAGCTTTTCTTTTTCTGATAAAAAACAAGACAGAAATTTCTGTGCCATTCCTTTTGCCTTTTGAACAGAAAAGCATGAGAAAAATGTTCATCTCTGCGCTCTCTCTCGGGATAGAAAATAGCAGGGCTTTTGACACCTATTCTCTCTACAATAGCACCAGAATCACATAGAATGCAACAAAGAAGCCAGCAACCCCTTTTACACCCCAATGCCATAAACCTAATGTTTGCAGACAGGTCATGTCACAAGATTCAGGGTATTGTTTCTCTACAGAGGCAGATGTCATGCAGAGGATGATATGCTGTAGTAAAATAGATCTTTAAAACACTTGTGAAAACATTTTCTTATTAAAGCCAGCTGGTGTTATTCCAAAGGCTTTGTATTTAAGAGCCTGCAACTAAGGATCCCCTTTTCTCCAATTATGAACAGCACAGTCCACAAAACTCTTGCTGTGAATATATGGCCCAGCAACAGTATTATGTACTTAGTTGAAGGTGTCTTTATGTACATTATGCATGAAACCTAATGCAAACTCATGTTGCAGAACAAGGTCAAGGAGGAAATTGAAAATTAAATGCCAGTATCTCAGTAACAGCTTCCTGAAAGGCACTTTAGAAACAGTTTACCAGAAATCTTCCCAGAAGGAGGCAAGAAACCAGAATATCTTTCACTTGAACCCATTTCTTCTGCCTATACTGCTTTAAAGTCATTAACTTTCTCTGGACTTCCATCTAATTTGTGGCAGGGTTTGGGAGGTGGGGGGTTTAACCCCAAGAGAACAGAGAATGTTCTTCCAGCAACTGAAATTCTTATTTAAAGATGATTTAGATACTTTGGAACTTTACAGTCAAAATTATGATGGTCTTCAGGCACTAAATGACACAGTAGGTGCCTCCCTGGAGCTTCTTATATTCTTGCCTAAGCAAGTTGGATGCCCAATTGCCACAGCCTTTTGGGAGAAACTGTCTATCGCAGGTACTTAGCTCCTTTTCCTGGGCCAGTCCTTTGCATTTTAAAGCACTTAAATAGAGTTTTTAGATATGGCCATCAATCTTAAAAAGCCCCTGGGTCTTAGACTGCTAAACCAGTTCTGAAAGTGAAAATGGGTAGAAAAAATATTCGGTATTTCAAACTGGACTCTCCAAAACAAGAAGTGTTTATGAAACTGAGTAATTTTTTTTTTCTTCAATATTTTATAATATTCACATTCTGGAACTCCAGAATGTGAATTTATCTACAATCTAGTGGTGTTTTAGGTAGAGTTTTGATGCAAAACTATGCAAATGTGAAGTGTTTGTTATAATTAATAGATAAAGATAAACAAATACTTGCGACTTGATGTAACAAGCTGGCCAAATTTCTAGGTTACCTTCTACAAATATTACTTGTAGCTCTGTACCCCTCCTCAAGCGTATATCTGTGCCTGCCCAAATGTACTATTAATTCAAAGAAGGTTGTGAAAAGAGTAATTACAGAATCAGCAGCAAAGGAGAAACAACGGTAAGGAAAGACAGAAACCTGAGCATCATTAATCCAGGAGGAGGTCTTAATGTCTTTCAATTCAATGCAATTTTGCCACTTGAATTAGTACTTTTTCTTTGGTCCTCTCCAGAATTCCACTATAGTTACACTGCTTTAGGGATGTAGGAAGAGTCATATCTCTGTACACAACTCTTACCTCATTTCATATCTCAATAAATACATCATTTTCTTTTTCATTTTTTCCCCTTAGTTATTTTTTGTGTCAACTAGGCATGGGAGTTGCATGAAAAATAAGGTGAATTAAGTCGAGATTCAGTATTTACAATTATTTCTATAAATGAATTTGCGCTGGGCAGCGCTCTTAATTGGGAAACTAAATTCAACCAGTCAACAGTAGGAATAATGTGACCGTGCCCCTGAGACAGAACCTGTTCAAGTCAAGTGGAAGGGTTTCCATTGATTTCACCAGGCTCTGAGTGAGGTACCGTCTTCTCACTACTGTACTCTCCAGAACTAAAAAGCCACAAGTCCTCCCACAAAGCAAGAAGCTCATAAACATGAAATTACAATGAGCAATAAAATCTTGAGAGACTAGTTTCTCTATTACTTTAATTTATACTCCTGTTAACCAATTTTAAATGCACATTAAAATACCGGGTAATTCTAAAGATGTTGGTATGTGGATAACAGAGCCTGCCAAGGCCATGCAATGTGTTTCAGCCATATCCTATTAGAGTTCAGTCATTTATTTCATCTTTATTTTAAGGAAGTCTAATATAAGACTAGGAAGAAAAGCCATTTGAAGATGCCCAACTGTTGGATAGGAAAAGTAAAATGGAATCAAAACTCAACTCCTGGGAAATGGCCTGACAGGCGATAGTGAGTGGGGATTCTGTAGCCATGGCTTATGTAGCCTAGTTTGAAAATATGGCAAGGTTGACTACGTTATCTGAAATGCTTTCTCTAATGTCATATGGTGTATTGTCTGAGTCATACAGAACAGCTAAATCCTGCAGTTCTAAATTGGGACTAAAGCTGGGAATTAGTCATCATCCCTATCTGCATGTTGTAGAAGGGCAGCTGGCCCATGATACGGCTTTGACTGCATCTGATTGAGATTTGAAGGAGCAGCTCCTCTCAGCATTGAGCATCCTGTACCTCCTGGTGCTGTGGCAACACTAGCAGGATACTAGATAGAAAGGTTTCTTCCTTTCATTCAGCCCCTCCCCAGGAGAAACAAAGGATACAGTGTTAAAACATGATATCCTCAAAAACCACATTGTTAATGCAACTGCAGTTTAAACACTCTACAAGAGATGGAGGCTATGCTGCACAGCTGTGTAAATAAATAATTTCACTCCAGTTAAAGAATTTGGAAAGAGAAGGTTTTATATAAAACCACTGCAAAGGGAATATAATCTTGTAAATATTGATTTATTTATTTTTTTAACAAATTAGCTCAAATTAGCTTCTGATATCCTTATTCAAGGGACGCAGCACTTGTCTCAGCAAGCAAATCCCACTGTTTTCAGTGGGACCTATTTTCAGAGAAAAGTACTAACCCATGATTTTGGAAATTGGCAGTGACTGCTTTTTGTAGGGAGTACTTCAGTCAGACTTGCTTTCAAATTATTCCAGCACAGAAACACAGTAACTCCTGGATTGCAGAGGCATTGCTAAACCCAACATGACAAAATATTTCTTGTAAGCAAAGAAGAAAAAATCCATCTCCTCACCATCTGATTGAAATGCTGTTGTTTAAATGCAGGTGCTTTCAACCTTTGGGTTTTTTCTTAAACTGGAACATAGTGGCTGCACCATTGCTAGTACTTGGCCTGCATACACCCACCCTTCTTCCTTCCTCACTTCGGGAGTTATAGTAGTTATATATATAGTATATATTCTTTCATAATATAGTATGAGAGAATGCCAAAATTCCACTGCAAATAATCACATAACATTTTTCAACTCCATTAAAATGAGCCTCTGAATTGGAAAATCTGGTAATGCACATAAAGGAGGCATGCCAAGTCCACAGTGCCCATCCTGTTGCCTGCTGCTGCTTCTCTGTTGGGGCAGCTGTACCACTTTATTTTAGTCAGCCAAAAGACAGAGGTTTCTTCAAAGGAGCTGCAGGAACATCTTTTCTTCTTTTTTAATCAACAGCACAGGGACACTAGACAGACTAGCCTGATGACACAGGTATCTAAACGGGTTGGTTAATTCTTTCCCAGCTTCCCTACTGTTGCCTTGAACTCACCTTATCCATATTTCTTTACTTGCATCTCATTTAACATTTGTAAAACGACCTCTCTGTGTAAAGACCTTCATTCTTCACCTAAGCCCTCATAACTGAAGCTCCTACATGCTATGGACAGAAAAAATAAATTATGGGGAGGTCATGAAAAGGTCCTAAAGAACCGCATCTGTGGTGGGGGGCATCACCAATCAGCTATGTATCCTGGTGTCAAGTCAACAACTTCCAGTGCGACCTGGTTATTTTTGTGCTACATGCTTCACTATTTTTCTCTTTGCACCAGACACTGAAAGGCTGTAGGCTGTGATGTTGTCTACAAGCACTCGTGAATTATAGCAGTGCCATTTGCACAGCTGTAGTTAACGACCTGTCAGGTTTCCCATTATGATGTTATGCTGTTATGTTCAGGGTTTATATCCTGACTATAAAGTTGGTGACTGCTTGGTCTGGAAATACTAATGCATTATTGTACATTTTATAAATACAAAATGAAAGAGTGCCCTAATACAAAACCACACTCTATTCAGAAAGGAAAAAATGACAATTTAAAGTAATATTTTCAGTAGTAGGAAAAAAACCCCCAATCAATAACATTCAGGAAGCCTCCTTCTTTGGCCAGAATCATTAACTATAATGCAATTTACAGCCCTGAGCAGGGTCAGCAGGTAGCCGAAAATGCATTAAGTAGGTGACTGCATTTTATGGTGAGTTTCTTTGTAAGAGATAGTAAATCTCTCAATGACCACAAATAGCATGTGCCCAGAAATACGATGGTGAGGTGATGTTATATGATAGCTGTATTTTAATGTATGTAAGTAACAGCAGTAAAACTTCTCCAAATAATAATTCCATATACTCATAGGCAGGTACACGCGGTAAATGATGAGCACGAATTTAAGCTCCTGAGTCTATTCAATGAATTCATGGTTCAGTGAATTCACAACTGACCTTTCTATAGAGGTGTTACAAGAGAAGGAAATTTTCACTGAGTACAAATGAGTGGTTTCAGACTATCAAGTCAATAGCAATCCCATAATTGAAGAGCCTAAGTATTCCTACTCATACACACACAGGGTACTTCCCGAAATAAAGTTCTTGCAGGCTACTCAATAAATACTATGATCTAACAATGCTCTGATGCCATAGTTACAATTTAAATCATAGCAGTCTATGAGGAAAGTACTTTCATACTATATGATCTATCTACATTTAGGTAACAGCCTCGTTTCCTTTTCTCTTTGATCTCTTTCTCGATTAGGCAGGGGACAAGATTCAACAGGGAAGTTCTCTGTGAGTCACAGTAAAGCTTTCATTGGCAGTGAACAATAGGGAGAGTTACTCGGTGTAACCATACCCAGAGTAGTGGTGTGATCTTATTTCACAGGAGTTTATTTTGACCACAGATAAGGGTGTAGCTGCAGTGATCATGGTTTTTTTTTCTGTACAAAGTGGCAAATTCTACCCTAATGACACTAAATTATACTAATGAGATGTACGAATTGAAAACTGCATGCTGTATTGATATAAAGTTGTCAGTGGTGCTGCATTCGTCACCACTGTAACAGTTAGAAATAATCTGTCAATGAAATAACCTGATGCAAATAGTCCCAGTGAAATAAGAGGTGGATTCCCATCTGATAATTGCAAACTGTTATTGTAGTACTCTTAAAATATTATTCTCTTTATCAAAGCATTTTACAAGAGTATTTTATGTAAGGGGGATAATGACAGGAGGAACAGTGAGACAACCTCTTAGTGTCACTCATTATCTCTGTTTCCATGCTGTTCTGTGACCCCTTCCAGTTCTGTCTCATCCCATACAGATTATGGCAGAAGAACCTAAGCAAACAAACTGAAATACTAACCCCTCCCTGATTAAGTTCAATTATGCATCACTACAGATGAATGTTATGAGCACAGAAAAATACTATCTCTTGTTATTCTTGGTTACTTCTTTCTCCACAAGACACTTCACTTGTTTTACCCTATACAATAAAAATCTATAAAGGGTTGGGGTTTTTTTGAAGTAGGGATTGATGACTGCTTCTATCTGTCTTGTACAAAAACACACGTGCACAAAATACTACTACTACAAGGTAAGTAGTAGTGCCAAAGCTCTGAGTCCCTTACTTACATAATCAATCACAGCAGACATGATTACTCACTTTTAGTTTGGATTATTAGTTTAGAGACATTCCTTGGGTCTCTGAGCAGCCACTGATTCTTCTATCAGATTTCTGTGTGCTTCAGTTCTACTCCTTTAAGACATGGATACCATCAAAATGTCTACTGCCAAAGGGTGACAAGAACTACTAAGATATTGCATGAAGAGTAGCCTGTCAAGGCATTAGATAAGATAAACTTCTTGAATATACCAATAGATATACTCAGCAGCATCAACACGCAGGAACCTCAGTGTTTGACACTTAGAAGTACCCTGAATTATCCTTCCAAGGAAGGATTTACAAGATTTCAGTTACTAGTGACTTAGTCACAGACCACTGTTTCAACTGCCTTTATGTTTAGCTTGTCAAGAATACAACAAACCCTTTCCTGAATATACCAGCATCCACATTGGAATTCCTTCCTTTTCTTTCAGGTTACAGTGAAGAATCTCCCTTCCATTCCCTTTAAAAAAGGAGTTTCTAAAAACCTTTCACTGGCCACCACCTTTGCATGTCTGGATAAGATACCATTCAGAAAGTTGTAGTAGCAGTTTTTCTTCTGGCTTAGTTATTAATTCAGGAAAGAGTTAGGTATTCAAAGCGAATGAGAAACTAGGAACCAATTAGAAGAGAATGTGGCTGTGTCTCAAACTCAGTGCTCTAATTTGGTTACAATTCATATGAAGAGTAAATGTTGTCAGATTTGTGATAGTACTGAGGCCATCAAATGCCTGCCCTCAACAGTGTTCCTTTCTTCTTCCAAATCAAAAGCAGTTCTTGGAGAAGTGTGACAATGGTTTTACATTTTAACTACATTCAGCTTCCATGCAAAAATACAGAAAACTTTAGTTTTCTTTCTAGTTACATGATTTGTAAACAGTCAGTCTTTGCAGAGTCACCAAAGGAAGTAAGAAACCAAGAAATTATTTTGTACAAAATAGATTTCCTTCAAGCTATCTTTAACTGACAACCAGAGCTGAAATATTATACATACAAACCTAAGTTGCAATCAATAAGTGAATGATTTCCAGAATCTATGCTCTATCACCCCAAAGAAATGAAGTGTTCCAATATATTGCTTTCTAAAAGACAAACTGCTATTATTGTTCTAATAAATAATTATATATGGCTGGTTAATTCTTCAGAGTTGGCACCAGACTGAATGATTCTGAAGTGTGTGCAGACTGTTTAAAACACTACGTAGCTCAGACAGCACCACTGTTTTCACTGACAAGCATAATGCACCAGACAGTGCGTGATGCTGCAGCCTCCTGAAGTCCCAAAATAAGACTGGAAGAAACTTTACAGTTAGTACAAAAGGGAGCAATGCAGGAGTAGCAATCAAAAGGTTTATATTTTGTATTTAGGCAGTAAAACTAAGTGATCACCAGTCTCAATGTATACATATATACATAAGCGTAATACATAAGCTTTTCAGAAAGTTTAAGATGTGTTTGGGTTTGAAGTTTCATATCATGCATGGACAAAGAGTTCATAGCTCTTACAGTGACCTGTCTGTCAAAGCTTATTTTTGGACATGTACATAAAGAAATTTACAGTTTAAAAGAAATCTTAAAGCGCACATGGGTTGCACTGCCAGCCATAACAAAACCTTAGTGGCGATAGCAAGAAGTTTAAAATCAGGTTTTGGCACTTATGACCAAGACTGTCAAATGTTTCAAGCTGCTTTTTCCTGAAGGAGCAGCATTGTCAGTCCCTAAAAGTCTCTTCCCTTTTAGAGTAAAATAAGCTGTGAAAGGAACTATGAACAGATAATTCTCTCAGGGAACTGAAACATTTCAGGGAAACAGGCAGCTTCTGGTGATCTGTAGCCAACAATGAATTCTAGCGGGTGTAGATCTTTATCCAGAATAAAAGTTGTTTTATAGCCTTGATTATAAGGAAGGAGTAGAACATTATCTGCTCCTTCAGCAAAGTTCAGTCATTATTTGGTAGAGATGGACTTCCTGCTCTTAGCTAAGATTAGCACTATTGCCTTGTAAAGTAACTTTAGACTTGGTCTAATTCAGTAAGAGTCAGAAAGACAGGATGTTCCTGGCCAAGAAGAAGTATGCCCTTGTCTTAATATGTAGTCTAAAGTTTTAGAAACAGGATGCAGTTTTGGCAAGTGAATTTCATGATCATAAATTAGATCTAACCACCTTTATATTTTATGCATACCAAAAGCCCACTTTTATGATGCTATGAAATAACCAGGAGCAGTATGGATAGAATCAATACAGTCAGACACACATGAGTATCAAAGGTTATGTGCATCTATTTGAAGTAAAAAACATGGTGCAGAATAGTTTGAAATATCAGCTTTGCCACCCTGAAAACACACTACTACAGTGACGTAAAATATTCATAGTCACAGCAAAACTCAGCCAAACTAAAGGTTATTTTGAAAAGGTTATTTAAATGTTTAACCCATCCAGAACTACTTTGATATTCCATACCAGAAAAAGTCTACACAGTGTAAGTATGTAATAATATAGGTTATTATGCAAATCACCATACATAAAAAAAAGTATTCATTCTTCATCCTTGAACATTCCCTAAAGTTTAATTTGGAACCTAATTTGCATTCAATTAACATTTTAAAGCACTACTTACTTTCTATTTTGTTTGCCTACGCGACTCAAATTGTAAGATCAATTCTTTGCTTTTAGAAAAGGTGCAAGATAAGAGACCATTTTATTCATCACTAGTATAAACAGATCCAGGCACTGATGCACCTTCCTTCCTGCACTTGACAACTCTGCACCATCATTTGCAAGAAAGACCTGAACCACAATTACTGTAGTGACAGAACCTGTCAGTCACCATTGCTCTTTTCTGTGTTGAGCAGTGCAAGAAGGGAACTTGGGAAAGACAGTGTGACTGACGGGTCTTGCACCTCATCTCTGCCTATATCCTCTCCTTCCTATGAGATACACATCAGTGATTGTAAGCAACTGGTTTGCAACATGTCATTTAAGTTGTGAATCCCAGAATCTAGGGAAAAAACTGTGTCCAGATGAATATATTACATTAGAAAGCGATTTAAAATAATTTTTCTAAAATCTGTCCCAGAGTACAGGGAGTTTGGGATTTGGGGAATGTAGAGAAATATGGTTTGATTTTTATAAACTGCTCAAATACAAATTTGTGCAGGATCCAGAGCATCTGTTAGGACTTGACTTGCATGCATGCAATAGAGAGTATTAAGCAGAAAAACTTATGGATGGCATACTCTAACCTAGGCATATCGTGGTACACTCCTAAACGCATTCTTACATAAGAAGAACTGATAGTTCAAAGAAATAAGTAGGTAAAAAAAGTATTCATACAGCCAAGCTGTGACAAACAAACTCTAGCAACTCATCCTGGAGCGTTTTACAATGCTGCTACCCCCAGTTAGTCACCTATGTGCTTGTGGTTGCTCCCCTAAACAGCTGAAAAGCTGTACTCATGTCAATCGGAATAGTTTAGATGCCAGTTTTGAACTGCAGCGACAGTCTCGCACAAATGCTCCTTTCTATTATCTTTGGGGGTGGTAACTTCCAGCCCTGGGACAGGACAAACAGCTGTGGAAAGAAAACATCTTAGCAGATGGCAATAGCTGTTTGCTTCAGTGCACATCAGCCAGCAACTTCAGCTACGGCTCTTCAGACTGCCTCGCAGCTATCACCTCTCAGGTGCTAATTAGCATCTCATCTAGATCTGATATGTGATTGCTAACATTATGGATAAACTTAATATGCACTAACCTATCCTTTGTGATGTGTTAGTCTGAGATCATAAACACAAAATGCATCCTTGAAATGCTTTAAATGTAGTTTTCAAAGACTCCAAAATTGAGGTGCTGCTGAAAAAAAAAATTAGTTGTTTGTTTTGTAAAAATTCGTGGGATTTTTCTCATCTGCTAAGGCTTACAGGTTGCAGAGCTGGATTTCAAAGAAACATGACAGTATACAAGAAAGGTGACCCCAAATTACCCTTGCTTTCCTCGTTGCTGCTTCAGTGAGCTGTTTATAAATGTCCTTCTAGACCAATTCTTGGGGATATGTGCTAGGTTAGTCCAATATTCAACATGAATGGATAATTCAATGTTTTCTCAGAAAGGAGGTGTCTCTCCACACTAGTCCAAAAGGGATTCCTTCTTGAAAGTTTGCATCATGACTGTTTTCTCCTTAATCATCTAAGGATGTTCCCAACCCCAAATTTCTCATGGTATTAAGACTAGAATACTACAAGCATTACTTGATCACATATGTTTCTTTATATTCTGACAAATTATTTTTCTCAATCATTTTAAATAATTAGAAAGTCTGTTAAGCAAATATCTTTTTCATTCACCTTCTACTGCAAATCTGCCTGCCAATTTCTTGAAAGTAGGTTTCTCCAGGTTTCTTCCCAAAACCCAACTGTACTAATTCCAGTGAATAAAACACTTAATAAATACTAATATTTTTAAATTACACTTACCTGGCACAAAGCTTCCCTGTACCACCTCTTTATAAGCCCACCAGCCTTCATGGATTTTTGGTGAATTTTGTTGAGCTAGAAAAAAAATAATCAAAGAAACCATAAAATTAGGGCAATGCATAGGAAATATTTAATTACCTAAACTTTGGAAACTCTAAACAGGGTATCATCTTTCTACAGAAAAGCCATTCCTCAAGTTTCCAAGTGGTGTTTATTCAATTTATTGAATTACACTAAACATATCTATCTTAGAGGACTTCGTCCCCATTTCTCATACAGTAAAACATACTCAGCTTCTGAAAAACTCATCACTGAACCTAAAAATTCAGGTATAAATGAGGGTCTATAGCCCTTTCTGTGTCACCCATAAATTCAGTATTGGATAAAAATGCAGAGAAAAAGTGCATGCTCATATAAAGTAGTCAATATCTGAGTCCAAACTGGTGGACTGAAAAGCAATATCTCCCCTTTCTTTCCCCAGTTCTCCAATAATCTCTCACTTTACACGGGAAGAAGTGAGAGAGTTAACCACAGGCAGTAGCTGTGTCTACAACTGCTTCTCCTCTCACGTGCTCTGAGTTCCATAACCTGAACAGAAATGCATAGCCCATAGCTTCACAAGTATCAGCTTATGCTGTTAAGTTTTTTCTGGTGTCTTCTCTGTCTCCAGTGTAGCACCCAGTACCTATCCCCCACCACAGTCATCCTAGTAGCCAGGCAAGACACTTCCTTCCATTAGGCACATGTGAGACATAACTCTATTACAGCTGCATTTGATAGCACAGTGCAGTTTGCACAATGAGAGGTTTCTTTTTTCCAAAAGCTGTAACAATAGAAGTTTAAGCTTTGGATAAGGTTTGCCCCGATAAGACTGTTGCTTAAATTACTTCTCTAAATTCCTGAAAAGCCAAGAGGAGAAAGATCTTGATCAGTCAGTTTGCTGCTCATAAAGTCATTACTTCTCTTAGTCTTGAAGGAAATCGGAACAGGAGCAAATTCGGTGGTCGAAGTGTAAAACTTCTGTTAATTGCTAATATTCATAAAGGGATGCACAACAAGACAAATATGCAGTTGATTTTTGTAAGGTAACAGATCAGAGCTGATACACAAATATGTTCTACCTTCACTTGTATTTTGCTAGATATGTTCATATTTAGAGCAACTCTGAGCTACAGAAATCTCCACCATCATGTGTATCATTAACTTAAATGTTAGGTTGGGTTGTTTTTATAAGATACTTTAAATCTCTTTCACTAGGTCCAAGAATTTTTTAACATAAATACACAGCTACAGAAGATGCTGGATTTAGCAGCTTGCTGCTGCAGTTTCATTTCTAGATCACATATTATATACAAAAGACAAAACTACCCTGGGAATATTTCCAACAATATAATAAAAATTGTTGTCATTAAAAATTACAAAGAGGATGTGACATTCAGACTAAAAAGGATACAAGATGAGGACTATTACATACTGTTCTATCAGTAACAAAACAATATTTATGATTTAACTGACTGTAAATTGCAGAAACAAAAGTAAAGTTGAAGTTAATTAAACACACTGACAGAAGGATCAACCCTGCTTTATCAGAAGTCCAGACACGCTAGTGGAATAGGATATGTATAGATGCAGATTTCTCCTTGCAGTAATGATGCTCATTCCATTACCTGAACAGTGACATGTTAAACTGAAAAGACTACTCCACTGCGCACTTTTTACAGTTTGCAGAGGGCATTATCTTCATTATTTTAGCTTTTATAACACCGCCTGGAGAATTTGAACGGTGCATGGCTTTGTTTGCCAGACTGTCCTGTACAGACATTTGGAAAATGTCAAATCCTAGGCCACAATCAAAATATCTGAGCAGCAAATCATTCATATCCAGATTGAAGTGCAATTTTTTGGATCCCAACACTGGTTTTTGCATGTTGCTTTTTTGCCTGTGTGCTCTGCAACAGAAGTCCTTAAAGATTTCAGGATGCTTCAGCAACAGGAGAGGATACTAATGAGTGAGTCCCAATAAAGCACAGCAATCATTCTTCTACTTAAAATTTCCCAGAAAATTAAATTGCATTAAAGCGAATCTTGTAGTAATATACACAGCTAAAGATGATTCAGCCAAACAGAGGCAGCTGCATTTTAAAAGTAGATAAAAAAAGTATGTAAGTAGATAGAGGCAAGTTAAGAAGACTTCGTGGAGGATGGATATTTTCAAATGCAACTGCTTACTGTCAGCATTCATATAACATAGATAGTTGAGAAACATATTGCTTTTCCCCATTCTGTGGCCAAACTAAATGATACATGCCAGGTCTGGAAGAAAAGTATAAACCAATATTCAGTTCAATTTAAACCAAAATCAAAAGAGGCCAGCTCTGCTTCAGTATGTTACCCAAACGCTTACGTTAATTCCAAAAGGATTATCAAGACAAATAAAATTTTTGCCATAGTTTTTCAAATCTGTTGCATTAGGATGGAACAGACTGCATTACATGAGCAAGAAAATTAGATTATCAAAGCTTTGTACTAAATAATTGGATGCCAGTACAACTGCTTCAGCTATCACAGAAGAGCATGACTTAGCATCACTCTGCACATTGCACAAGTATCAGATTGTTATCTCTTCCACACACATGAAAATAGAATACGTAAAAAGGAGTACAATAAGCAAAATAACATGTTGTTCCACAGCCATGTAAAATATCTAAGACAGGGAAAGAGCAATCATGGGAGTCCTGCTGATTTACAGAAAACTGAGACCACTGAGAAAATCAAGAGGAAAGGCTGGTGGTGGTTGTGAGACAATCCCCTAGACCAGGGAGGCAATCCCCAGTGCCATGCTCTTTCTTGAACCCTGAAATCTCAATGTTTTATACTAGTTCAGACAAAACATCCTGCAAAATAGTGCAGAGAGTGGCTGAACACAGATTTCCACTCTGCTGTGCATATGAAATCTAGCTTGGTGCCAAAGGTTTACTCTGATGGATCCTACAGGGACTTTGCTTAGAAAGGAAAAAGGTTTATAAAGCTCTCGTTTCTCTGAATGCAAAAGGAGGGGGTCTGGTAAGGCCAAGAAGGAAAGTTTGTCCTCCAAAAACTTCTCCTAAACTGTTACTCCATTCTATGTTACGTAAGTGGGCAAGAGGTCTTATTAAAGGAGAAAAAAAAACGTTCTGTTTCTGAAACATAATCAGACCCATACCTGGATTAATAATGGAACAAGGGAATATAAAATTAGAATGAACAGACATATGGACAATCCTTGCTGAGAATCCTATGTGGGACACTTACACCTGATGCACATACAGCACAGGGTCTCTACAATTGGTGTATCAATGCCCATCTGACAGAATGGCACTGTTCCTGGGTAAACAGGTTCAACCTTATGGCTCAGGAATTGCTGCCAAGGAAGAGGATTCTTCATATGTGCCAACTCATGCCATTGAAAATAGCAAAATTCTCTCAGTATCCTTCTTCTTTCAGTTAAATTATTGTACCCTTCATTGCAATTCTCCCACTTGAGGACCATAAGAAGACACCTGTGCTTGCTTTGGGGATTCCAATACTCCAATGTTCCTCCCAGAACATTGCAGCTCCTCCATGGCAGCTCCTTTATTTGGCATGATCTGTCTCATAAGACACTGAGGCGGCAAAAAGTCTAGAAAGCCATTCTGTATTCCTAAAGAGGGTTAAATATGTGAAAAAAATTAATTAATTTCTGATACATCAGAGACTTCTGCTTTTACCACTAATACCTAGAGTAAGCCTTTAACTTCCAAGAAATACACTTGATTCTGCAAGGCACCAAAATAAACAAGCCCATCTGAACAGACACTTAGCTGTTAGGAGGATATTACCTGTACAAGTAGCTCTGCAACAGCAATATTAGCATCAACACCGTATTCTGCCATTAGTAAGGACAGCCCAAACCGCCACGTTTGTCCAAAGTGCTAGAGGATATTGAATGACCTCCATCTGCTAAAGCATTCTCTCCTTCAGTACTGAAATCACTAGTATCTGAGATTAGTAGCTCTGCTGATATAACACCATTATGTCACATCTCTTTCAATGCAGCTGCTGCAGAGGAGACAGGATATTTATTTGGAGCTGATATGACACGTGTTGCTTTCATTTTGTCAGATTATTGCAGGTATGTCTCATTGCAGAGCATAAAATTACAGGCTAAATTCAGCAAGATGTTGTGCATTTTTGTTTCCTAGTGACTTCCACGTATAGGGAAACAGCATTGTAGAGGATCATAAAAACGTACAGTAAACGCAAATAGAAAAAGATACCAGTGCCCCATAAAGTCATCAGTTAACTGTCTCTATCTTAGAGGTTAGAATGAGTAGGCTTATGTTTCAAAGAGAGGTCATTGCTCAGTCAGTAAAGCCATTTCAAAATCATCAGATAACATTCTATCAGATACCAGGTACCATGATGCAGATGCTCAAATATCAGCATATAACTTGCAGCACAAAGAGGTCTTCGTCATGTTGGAATGCTAATGCTGACGTAATATAAAATGATGTAATTAATACAAAATATCCCTCAGTAAACATGCTTATTTGCAAGATAGAAGCAAGTAATTCTACAATTATTTATTTACTTTCTATACTTAAATAAAAGATAAAAAGGTTTGTATCTGATGCCATTGTCACGCACATCTGAGCATAAACCAGGAGTAGAATCCTGCCTGATCAGAATTCTTTGTTGACTTTACTGCCGTTTCACACAGATGAAAAATGCTAGACTGTGGAGAAGCAGGCTCACAACAGCTAGGAAAGAAATTTTTTTTTCATCCGAATTTTATTGATCTGAGCTCTTCTGATTGCTATATTAATCACTCTGTATGCTCAATCCTGCTCTACTTACATCTTGCTTGTGATAACCTGGCTAGCATTGCCCTGACATTAAATACATGATTACGTTTTTATCACTGTTATTGCTTCTGCATATTTATGAGATTAAAAAGAAAACCTGCTGCAACTACGAGCCATATAGTTGCATAATGAACTTTGTGCAAAGCATTAATTCATTGCTAATACTTTGATATGAAACTCACAGAAAAATGGTATAGTGCTTGCTACAAGAAATATAAATCCTCAAATCCGCAATTACAATAGTGAACACAAAAATGAAAGATAAGGTATTAGATGTTGGTAAGATCTTAATTTATATCCACCCTTTGTGTCCCACAGACTATTGGCTTTATAAGCCTTATCCTGCTTCTCTCCCACGTAGCAGAAGCTATTGCTTAGCTATGTTATAGTATTGGGCTTTCCATTCAGAGACCCATTGCAGACTCTGAGTAGCTTCATCGCTCTCAAGGTATCTTCTTCAGCCATTGACAAGTAACCCAAGATGGCTGTGCCTTATTGCAGAAATTAAAATTAGAGGAATTTCCCTGTAGCGTTGTAGATGATCACATGTTCTATTAGAAAATTAGCCCTCAAGAGAACAGTGCAGAATGGTTTACAAAAAATTAAGGAAAAGTTTAATCTTTTATGCTGAATTCCATTTCCAGAATCTTAGGTAATGTACACACTTCATAATTATTCTAAATAATTTTAATTTTTACATTTTATATGAGTATTTTGCACACTGTTAAACCCAAAGATGCATTGCATAAACTTTAGAGGGAACACAGACTTACTCAATCTAAAAAATCAGTTTCAACATCTTCAGTCACACAAGAACCAGCTTTTGGCTCACACTAACAAATACCTCTTAATGCAAATGGAATACACATGTATGAAGTGAATCTGACAGCAGGGGAACTAAGCAGATGCAATTAGCTGAAGATTCAGCCCTCTATAATTAATGTTCAGTTTGCTTAAAACAAGTCTGTACATAATTGTAGCTATTATTTAAGATGTTTTTATGCAGCCTTTTTATATAAAAAGAATCTAACAACACACACTTCAGGCACTATATAAAGCATCACTTATAAGTGAATAGCTACAGGACAAGAAAGGTTAGCCTGCTTATGAATATTACAGCCTACATTGTATGCATCACCACACGACAAGGGAGGAAAAGGAAAACAAAGGATTATAAAGGGATCAATAAATAAAATGCTTTCACCAGCTATGGCAGATTTCTTTTTTTTGAGGGATTTCTTTTTTTTTTTGGATAATGTTTTGCTCAGAAAACATGCAAATGCTCTTTCATTAAGTTAATACTTTCCAATTCCATAAATCCTTCTTCCACCATCCCCATGTGTAAAAGCTCTCACTGCTGCTGTGAATTCCAAACAGTATTCAACAAAACAGACGTGACCTGTTTTTATCACATCCGAGGGCAAAAGAAAGGCATAATCACTGGAACTCTGCTACGGCACGGAGACATGAATATTCTGTGTATTTTCTATTTACTCTAATTTTGTTCCCTGATAAGATTCCAATTAAAAACCTGGGCCAAAGGGTGAGATTTCGTACAAGCAGACTCATACATAGGCTGGCAGTAGTGACAACGTGACATAACATTACAAGATAGCTAACAGCTAGCTGCATCTGCTGTCCCTGTGTAGCTGACCTTTGATGAGAGCTATTGAGTGGCCAGAGTCACTAAATGCTACTTGAAGAACCATAAAATTAAGATGTTTACAAGTACTGAAGCCCACATTAGTTCTGTTTACAGCGCTCTCTCACCAGAACTCTGCAAGACTTTGGTAGTACCTAGCAATAGCTCAGTTTGCAGGAAGCCTGAAGTATGTATAAGGCTCAGCTATGTTCAGCAGAGGGGAGCGCCTTGTGCAGATATTATTCTCATCTCCTCTGGTCAAATATATTTGTGAATGTTTTCACTAAAGAATTTCAAATCCTAAAAGGTAATGAAAGGTGCAAAGGCAAGTGATATCCAATCTACACTGCACAAAACTGGCAGGCAGGACTCCAGAGCACAATTTCTTCCTCAGCTATTAATCTTGCAGGTGACTGCACTTTCATTTATCTACCTGTAAAAACTGGCTTGTAATGCCAGCTATCATCCCATTGTTCAAGGAAGGAAACAGTAAGATTTAGTAGAAGAGATCCCATGAAACTGTCCTCATTAGGTGCTTGTAAGTTGTGCTTCACACTCAGCTGTAGAAATGCAATTAGTTAACAACCTCCTCGCTTTCTGACCTCTGAATACTATCAGAGCAGTTGAATTAAACTTTTTAAAACTTATGTGGAAGCAGGAATCATTCCCAATAATTTTTATAAAGAATATGAGATGAAAATGCTAGGTAACTGCATGCTGCTATATCATACTGTTAAAAGGAAGCTGTATAAACATGGGTTTGGGTGGTGGGTCCCATCTTCTAATAAGCACTTCTCCATAAAGCATGTGTACCAAATCATGCAGCTGTTATTTAAGTTCTAAAATAAATGAACAAAACTATGGATTGTATCTAAATATTTTAGTCAGAAAAAGTTAAAACCACTTGGACTCACTTTTCCCTGAACACCTAAGTACATCAGTGTAAATGATGGACTGCAGTGCAGGGTGAATTGCTTTATGTCACTGTACACAATTTAAGACAAAACACTGAATATTGTTCCTCACTCAGTTTGTAGAACATCAAATGTCCCTATAAAGCTGCTGTCCTTTTAATGTGACTAACACACATGTACGAAGCTTAGACCACATAATGCAAAAAATTGTATGTTGACCATCTCCAAGTAGTTTTTGGCTAATACGGCTGGAATACCAAGTCAGTGTCACAGCTAGTGTTATTTGCTTCAATTTTTTAAATAATGCTTGTTTCATAATTTCTTATTCAGCACAATTTCTGAAATGACTGAGAGGCAGGGAACTTCCATATACCTCTCTATGCAGTTTGGGAAAGCTGAGCAGATTTGTTTGATGTGAAAGAATGCTGAAGGTTCCACCTACTAATTACAGTCAACTAGGGATGTGTGTTTTCCTAGGGATGCTTTGTTTCCTCAGACCCCCAACACATCCCTGGGATTTGTATTACCTCTGTATGAAGTACGGATATTTTCCTTCTGTGGCACAAGAGTCAAAATTGCATCAAAGCTGAAAGGATTTCGTGGATCCTAAACCACATTAATACTGTTTGGCTGCCCCAGTGTTTTCCAGAGTCTCTGACAGAAGTATCAGTATACACTATAGCCTACTCTGTGTTGTGTCAGATGGGGGAGTGCCTCTCCAATGGTTGTTTAATCATGTCTAAATATAAAGTGTGAAGAGCTCTATAAAATAATGCAGTAAGAAGCAGCAAGATATCTTGTGATATTAACTTTGCACTGCATGCTTTCTACTCCCATTAATTTCAATGTGGTTTGGGGACATAGCAACTTCAAAGAAATGGCCTCAATATACTTGAGCCTTTAAAGTTCAATACATTTTTAATGCTAAATTAATAGGGCTTCCTTGAAAAGGAAACCACTAAGTTCCTTCCTCAGAAGTACATACGATATTGATGTGTCATCGGGTTTCTGAACCTTGTTGCTCTCTCTACTCTCTAAACAGAAAGCTACCAATCGCCAATAATACCAGCAGGGACCGTCCTGTTAGCTGCCGTGGGCAGATCTTTTTTCTTTTCCCAAATCTTTGGCCTCAGGAAAGAGAAATTATTTCTCCTCAGTCTTCCCATGAGGTAACTGTGCCCAGAATTTAAGTATTCATCACTGCTTAGGCAAACTCAAGGGGGAAAAATAAAGGTCTTCCAATTAACCTCAAGATTAATGGCACGGCATCAATATTAGGTGTTTGATCCTACAAAATACACAGCAGCCTCAAATCCCACGGAATTCTACAGCACACAAAAACTTGTGGTCCAGAATGTGATATGGAAGCATTCTAAGGAGCTGCATCATATGCAGAGAATTCATAATGCTTAAGTAATACTATTATGAGCATTTTTCACCATCTTAACAAAGGGATATACCTGAAAAAGAAGAAAGGCAGCTGCCTTCAATCTCCCTTGAAAACTCAGCAGAACTACCAATGGCAGTCTATAGGTCTTGCACATACATTAAACTTCAATCAATACAAAATGATGCATGTTCCTGAGACAGGAAGGGTCATTTTCTCCTGGCTAACATAGCTAACATGGAAACAAAAACAATTGCAATAAACAACACAGTAATTCAAAAGCTAATGGCAAAGGGGAGGCAAATTTATTTTGATTTTACTGAACTGGATTCACAGACCTAGATTTCTAGTCATCCTGGGGCTGATAGTTAAGGCACTAATCCAGATCATCTCACAGCTCACTGGACTACCTAAATCCTCAGCATTTAAACCTTATGTCCTGGTGCTTTCTGAGATCACAAAGTCAAAAAGTATTTTTTCTGGCCATATAATAACAGCTTTGCTAGCATCAAGAAGAAATCTGATGTCAGAGGATAAACCAAGATATGGATCCACTTCAGTCAGCGGCACCATGACAGAAAATTGAAGCCATCATAATGTGGCTTGATTGCAACGGCTCTTCACCATCACCACTGCAGTTTATCCGTTTCTTAGGAATAGCTGGTTCTTGGTTACTAGGCATTTCTTAATACGGGAACTTTTAGGGGAAATTAGCACTTTGTAGCCAATTTTTCTGAATTAATAACTGACAGCCTTTCTTCCAGTATGTAGCAGTACTTTCAGTGGTGTTAACAAGACTGTGATGTATTTTTCAACGTGAAGTATTGTTTCAGACTAAAGCAGATCTTGACTAGCTCAAAATAATGTTTCTACGTCACACAGATTTTCAAAAGAGCTCAGTTTATGCATACTCCCATTATTACACATGGCACAAGTCTAGAAGAATCTTAACTCATTACCTTCCCTTTAAATGACCAAAAAGGGTTAGGATCATCAGTTTGTTTCTGTGTGTTACCAAACAATGAGATGCTATGGGCTATCAAAAATTCCAAGGTCTCTCTTAACAATACAGGATCTTATATATTTCTCATAATCACATTCCTGGAAAAACCGTGGAAAATAACTGTATATTACTGGAGGTAAGAAAAGACTAAAGAAGGGTGTTTGCTTCTGAGACAACTGGGGCAAGTTAGACCAACTCCCAATAAGAAATGATTCTTTTGAGTCCCCAGAGAGTAAGCAGAGACTCTGGCCCTGCATCATAAAAAGCTGTCCAAGGTTGCAAAGCGCCTTTATACCTGCCACTATGACATTAATGAACCCCAAATTAAAACAACAAAGTGCACAGCTCAGAATTCCACTAGTATCAAACTGGCCACGAGACAAACATGAATGTTGGGTATTACCAGCATTACCTTCCTTTGCATAAAATTAATTTAGAATACAAGAGGCAGCTCAGGAAAGTAGAGAAGAAAATAAAGCAGACTTACCGACACCTCAATCCACTTATGTCCTTGTAACCCAAATGATGAAGAGTCAACCCCTATTACTAAAACAGAGTAAATATATTTCGCCACTGCTTTTTTACCCCAAGTAACCATCAATGTTAAAGTGAAAGGTTATCCAAACCTGGAAAAAATGAAGAAAAACAGCTTTTTTTTGAGAGTCCTAAAATCAGAGATTGGAAATAATTGTGGAAAAGTTGAACTGCAGTTCAACTGTTCAGTTGAACTCGGCTGAATAGAGGAATTGTGGAGCAGCAAGAGGGAAAAAACATTCTAGTCAGATCAGCTGCCAGAGCAAGACAAGACATATAAGAAAAGAATGTCTTACTCATCTCAGCTGCCGGACATGTCATATTGTACTGACATTCCAATTCATTAATTACTGTTTAGATATTACAGTGATGACAGCCATACTAATACCTGAATGTAGAGCTTTTACTGGTTTATTCTGGACTACTTTCAGGAGACACCCCTAAAAAATTGTACTAATTTGGAAACATTGTTTGTTTATCCTGCTTGTCAGGTGAAGATTGGGAAGAACTTTTTTTTTTTTTTTTTACTTTGTAATGCTCCCAGTGTTGACAAGAGACAAATCACTCTCCATGCCTCCCACCACCATTTTCGCTTCCCTGCAGTTCTGTGGAATATCCCTCAGAGATTACTTCTATCATCCATCTGTCCATAGTTATGTTTATCCACTGATCCTGCAAGAAGTCATACCCTTCCCCCTCCCTGGACTGATTCCTGAGACAGCAGCATTATTCTGGCACTCTGCTGCTATTCTGTTATTCCTATCAACCAACCAAAAATTTTCTTGGCTAGAAATGACGCAGCTCTGTCTAATCTGGGTGACTGTAGAGAGCAGCTTATCCTTCTGAACCCTACTAAATTTCTTGGCTTCTTGGTCCTTGCAAAGGTGTCCTCTATTCATCCTTCTCAGCCACTCCTTTAGCCATTAGTCAAAAGCAGTGATATGGTTTCCCCTTTCTTGTTTAGTTAAGATGGGAGATATTTCACACCAGCTGTGATGCCTGTACCTACTTCATTTTGCTGATGTAGGAATTTAATCACTTTCTAAATTATTGATGCAGAAATCCCAGGTAGAAAACTCACTTTCATTTGGGTATTTGTTGTTCATAGCTTTCTCTCCTTGTCTTTGAGATATGAGACTTTGGACAACAGATAAAAGAAAAATTAAAAATCCACCAAAGGTAAGAATTTAAAAAATGTATTTAGTTCAAGGGAAGTGTATGGAGAAATATGTCACTGCAAAGATTTCATCAGGGATTTCTGAGCTTTCCTTCTTTTCATCTGTAGGGTCCTGTTTCTTCAAAGTCAAAACCCACAGAAGTTTCAGGCAGACTTTCATTGTTGCTGGTAGCAAGAGGAACGAATGTTTTTTTTAGTGAGGGCAAAACCAACTCAAGACTGGAAACAGACTTTGTAGACTTTAAATGTATATGTTTCCCTCTATCAGCCTGGTGTATCTGCAGACAAGATGCAGACAGGCTCATTCCACTACCTTAGCCATAAAGACTAGATGCCCACCAACTATTGTGTTAACTACCGAATATGAGAGCAGTGCACAAAACATGTCCATCAATAACACTCATTGCCTACATCATTTAATTTATCAAAATGCTAAACAGTTGTCCATTTATTGATATGTACAGATATTCAACTTTAAAAAACACAACTGCAGTGCAATAGTACAAAGTAATATCATCCAACAGCAGTAAGACCAAGAGCCCCAGAGCACCAGCTTTCAGAATATCAGAAATAGGGGAAAACGTCCTTGAATTCAGGCCAATTTGGAGAAGCTTTGTTTCAGTCACTTAGGATTCTTATTGTATTCAATTTTGATCAGTGAATGCTTCAAATAACAATTCAGGATAACTGTGGCAAATTCATTGCAGTGCAGCTGCCTGAAGAACACCCTACATAGTCTGGAGACACAGACACCCCATAACCTGATTATCCACAAATAAATGTCTGTTGAGTCATCCGCATATACTGAGCAGTGTAGATGGGAACAGAGAACAGTGGAATATGCATACCTATAGATCTATTCCCTAAACACAGCATCTAACAAAAATCATGTCCTAATCTCCTATACCTGCCGCTTTCCCATCTTTGAACCTTTGCCACTTTAGTCTTTGATTTATGTATGTGGAAGGGGTTGCAGGTAAAGATGAAAAAGTCATGGCCAACCCGACTGCCCCCTTCAAAGCATCTGCAGTCCTGAAAGGAAAGTACCAACCATGTTCTGCTGAGAACTGACTTGTCAGTTCCTTTACTAAGATTTGCCTGAAATCACACATGGCGTATATATCCAAGTAGATACAGACTGCTCTGTCTCTCAGGAGGTCATACCAGCTACAGTCCTGTGTACCAAGCCAATTTGGCTCTACGGCTGCAGGATTAGATCCGGTTTGTGCCTGGGTGGTGAGGAGCACCAGTAGATAAGGAACGGGTAGAAAGGCATGCAGAAGTCAGTGGCGACGCTGATGAGAGAGGTCAGACTCTGTAGGAAGTAAGTTACTTCCAGTCCTTTGATCTTCCCACTGGAACACATTGAATTTTACACATAACGTCTCAGCTGCTCTATAAACTCTTAAATCCACTTGAAATAATCTACCAAATGTTAGGCAAACTAGTCAAGAGATTAGCAGTTTTTAAAAAATACTTGGAATACTGAAATGAATCTCAAGCAAACAAAATCTTGTTTGTGTCCAAAACATTAAGACAGTTTGACATAAGCCTCATAGACATTAAAATTGTCACACTAGTAGCCAGGTGAAATGGACTGAATTCTGCACATTTTAGTTCTTTCCTTCACATAAATGCCTGCCTTGCTGTTCATGAAATTCTGTGCTAACCATGAGGGAAACCCAGTTGAGGGCTGATGAATAATGCGCACAAATCAAAGTCCACTATATCTGGCTGGGTGACCATACAATCATGCAGTGAACAATACTACTGGCTCTGAAAACTTGACTTTGAGCCCTGTTAGATAGAAGCTTAGGGTCAACACTGGATGACAAAACTGGATGCGTGGAAATGATCTTACACCAGGGTTCTTTATCCAGCTTTCAACTTCGTATCAGGCCAGGTTCACAGCAACTGAGGTGCTACAGTGCCAGGTTTTCACTCAGTCATACAGGAAACTAAGCTCAGCACCAGACGATGCCAACTTATTTTATATTAGTCAGACTGATCCCCACCCTTTCACACATGGTTGGAGTTGCTCCAGCCACACACCTAAAAGGAATCATGTGTTTTCTTAAATCCTTATGGTAATGTGCATGTGGCATCTGTTTGTTTTTTCTCCAACACGACTTTGTGCAGCAATATGTTGATAAGACTGCTCTTATTTATTTTTTGCACTTTTTGCAGCTCCAAAAAGTTGTAGAGGTCATATGATAGAAAGAGTACAAAATACAGATCATCATCTCTATTTAAGAATTTGAGATACTCTGCAGAACAAACAGTTTAACCACAGCTGCACCTGCTTCAAGCTATTCTACTGGCCTTCACACCTTAGGCCAAATCCTTTCTGTATGTGTCATCCCCTTTTGCAATGTTTTACCATGTTCTGCCTTCACCTCCTGGTCCTCAAATTCATGCATGTTTATGGTCTTCTTACTGGTACATCTTCATACATAAGGAGCTTGAGTCTGTAAGTCTTAGTTATGAAAGAAATCCATGTAACTCAAAGTTTTCCTGTACGAGTGAAGATTAGTAAGATTTAACAAGACTGACACAGCACTCTGCAGAACACATTTTGATAAATGATGCTCTCACAGCAGCTTACACTAGGTGCATTCTAAAACATGTAAACTGATAGGAATTATTCTGATGACTTCAAATATGCACTGAGTACCGTTCCAGAACAAACACACATCTTTTTATGATCCATCTATATCACAAAATTTCTTTTTAAGTAGGGGTTTCTTTAACTGTGATTTCCACAACTGCAACACAAGGGTAGATATGAAGAATGTGGCACTGGAATTGTACTATTGCTGCATAGCTCAGCTGGTTAGATATGGGGCAGTGCCATCAGCAGGTTCACCCAATAATGATAAGATTTACTGTACAAACACTCACCATTTCTTTTCATTTTTTTCTGCCATTAGAAAGCAACCTAAATGTGCGGGAGATGAAAGCAGCTGACAAAACAACAACCTCTGATATTAAGGAAGTACTTAATGTCTGTTTACTCCCCAAAAACCAGAAGACTACTCAAACAAAAATAATCAATATTGGGGTTTATGCTTTTTTAAAATAGGCTTCTCTTCAAAGACAATTCAGTAATTCTCAGTATTTATCCTAGCAGTCATAGGGCCATGTTTATTCTAACAGTCTTTGTAGGGATAGCAGTGGATTGGATTTGAGTTGAAAGGAGATCTACATGATTCCCTCTGCCCTACCCAGAAGTAGCTCATAGTAAAAGAAAAAATTTTCTCCTTTGGGTCGTGTGTAATTAATACAATTGCAACTTTCGGGTGAATTTGGCATGAGTAAACACTTTTTCATGACTGGCATTTAGCAAACTGTATTTTGTATCTTTGGCAGATAAGGACATCAAGATTTTTTTCCCTTTAATTCTTTCGGTAGCTATTCTACATAAAAAAGTAAAAAAAAAAAGTGTACAGTTCTGTGGACAATCATGCTACATTACTGAGTATTAAAACAAACAAAGCCCTGAAAAGCTAGGCATTCCATTTTGGAAATTAAGTCAATAATCTAAAAGCAATCACTAATCACTTTTCATCATACATCTTTAAAGAATTTTCAATACACAATTATAGACTTGTCACAGATCACAGGCTAAGTACACATTAAAATGTTAGGCATTAACCATTCTGTTGCTATTTAATAATAACCACAGATAACTGCTGTAATTTCAGTAACTGTCAAGGTGTTTGAGTTTAGCAAATTTCAACTGTCTCAAAAAGTAGAATAATTCTGAAATCATGTCATCTGATCTCAAGTGCCAACCTTTCTCTTTGCCCTTGAACTTTTCATTCATCCTAGGTTTTTAAAAAAATGACAAAGAAATTCTAAAAATAGCCTAACCAAGGAAAAGACTAAATAACCTGCACACTAAATACCAAAAATCTGCATTAAGAACGACACAAGATTTGGACCTGGAAGCCTCCAGACCCTCAAGGAACCTTTCTCATTGCTTTATGGTCTGTCTGGGCAATTATCTCTGTGAAATGCAGTGCTAAACTTCACCATTCTGATTTCGTAGTGAGCTGTGAGTCAGCTGTCTTTGACCTACCCAAAGAGGGTTCTACACACTGAGCAGCAATATCTCTTTATTTCTGTATAACAATTAGTAGAAAACACTTTGAGATATTTGAGTAAAAGGTACTATAGAAATAGAATGTACTATTCAAATAAATTACAGTTCTCCGGGCTTTCATTTAAGAACTACAGTCACTCATAATGGATTAAAACATGACATGTTTTACTTACCTCCTACACATGCTTGTATCCTTTTATAAGAGGATAATATAGAAATTCTTTAAGTCTTCCATGTATTAGAAGAGCTAGATGGTCTATTATCATCAATACACAGATCAAGGAGCACTTCAGGGGCTGGATGAAGCCAGCTACCTCACTACATATGGCCCACAGTCACATTAGCATTATCCTATACTAACATGACAAAAGTAAGATTAATTTTAACATTTGTTCTTTCATGTCAAAAAGATAGCAAAAAGACCTGTCTGGACTTTAGGAAGGAAAAGGTTTCCAAACTTCAGTCTAAGCTACAATAGACAAGAGCAGACCAGGCAGTGCTGTAGAAGGCCACTCCAGTGAGTCTTCCTAGCACTTCAAGGTAAAAGTATCAAGGATTTTTAGCACATGATTCATTCTCCCAAAATATTTGACTCCTGAGTGTTCCTGAAGAGGTGGTGTCCCTTTTCTACAAATGCACAAATGAATGCCAGAGTCAGAGAAAGATATTCCCTACCTTTTATTAGCCCTTTGTAGCCCCAGTGTACAATTTTTACAGAACTTAGATTTGCAGAGCGTTTGATATGTACAAAACATTTCTCCCATTGACCTGTTTCAGCTGTAACTGCTCAGCACTTCTGCAAATCAGGCCACGGGGGAAACAAGCAACGTACAATTAGTGACCACCCTTGAAAAGTTTGATTAAAGTGTGTTGCCGAGCAACACAAATTCTGGCAAAGATAATGATAAAATTCTATTCTCTAGAGAAGCCTTAAATTCCTTTCTGACTATATTTTCCTCTTCCTGCAATCCCCTCCTTTATTCACCATGTCCCACGACCTCTGTAATAAAATGAGAATGTGCTATGTTAGTGCCTTTTCCCACATAACTCTTGCATGGGCAAACATATTTCTGGTATTTCTAAAGTGTTAAGTTAACTTTAGATTGTGAATGTGTATTAATTCCTCACATGCCTCTCCCCTACTCTTATTTCTAATAAAACTAAAAAAAAAATTATCAAATGGCATTATTCTTGTACCTGCCAGAATGATTACAAGGTTAGGTCTTTCCTCTCTTTCCCATAACCAGCTCTCCAACCTATTTCTCCTCTCTTTCTCTCTTTGCCTCCATCATTCCACAGCACCTCATTTGGGTGCAGTCTCCTCCGCACCAACTGTTTGCTTGTCTTCCCACCCTAGCACGTAGCACAGCTGTCCTCACCCAACCAGCCGGTCCCAGTTAGAGCAGACACCAAAATTCAGCCCAAAGCACTTCATTTGATAAAGATGTAGGCTTTGTAACTTATTTCAAGCTTATCAAGGAAATCTGTTTCTCTCAGCTGCTGCCTCCATTTTCATCATACTTACGAATGCAAATATATGTATGAGTGTGCTGGGGTATACATCTGTGTACAAATGTAGATAATATTTGCAACCACAATAAATGTGAATATAATTTATCTGAAAGAACAACAGCAGGCCAGATCATTGGAAGAACTCAGTAGATACATACGAGTGCTTCATTTAACAGTGGGTTAAAGTTTACAGTAACCTAGACTTGGAAGTCGAGAGATGAGTAAAAGGAGACGGCTGGGTTTGCTTTATGCTTTCCTTACAATGACTGTTTGAGTTTGTTTGTTTTGTTTCTTCAACCTAACACTTGGGACCAAAGATAGAGAGAAAGGGCTGAAGAAGTTACTGATGAGCTTCTGGGAGGAGGAGAGGGGAATATACCCGGGGAAGTGAGTACCTGGACCAACAGTTACAGCAGTAAAGAAACTTGAGGAAACGGGCAGGCACTGCACTCAGAAAGCAGAGAATTAGGGGTCAGCGCTACAGAGCTGAGCACCAGGTTGTAGTAAAGGTCCTGAAAGAAAGTAATCCCAATGGGGGAAGACTGTGAAGCAGTGGTTAAACTCTAAGCTCCTGACACCCATGGACACTTCTTGTTCTGGATCTTTCACATCCTCTTCCCTTCTATGGCAAAGGATTCTCAGAGGTGCTCCATCCCTCATCCCGTACCCAGGATGCAGGGGAAAACAAGTTTGGGAACTGTTGATCTGCAGCAATAGGCAGAAGCAAAAGTGTTGGGGAAAGGAATACAACAGTAGGCAGCAAAGAGAGAATCTTCATCTAAAACCTCCAGCCATTACAGCTGGAGGTCTACTAATCTCCTGAGCCAGAGGTTCCACTGTATTAACCTGGGAACAACTGAGAATAATAATAATAATGCCTTCTCAGACTTGCTTCAAGTTCCCTTACTACCTGCAGAGCAAAATAAGGCCCATAGCTCTCATCTCTAGGAAGAGACAGCCTACAGCTACTGCAAGTCAGATGTATATTTAGCAAGATCAGGGGAGCTGTGCTGACTTACTGTGCACAATGTAATTTAGGTTGTAGCAGCATCCAAAAGCTCCAATTAGGAGGAGAACTCCATCCTGGCAGGCACTAGATGAATACCTACAGTCATGCATGCCCTATCCCAGGGAGAAAGGCCAGGCTGCCTTCATACACTTCTAATTGGGCTCTCCTTGAAACTGACCCCAAATCTGCAGCATTTGCAGAGTATTTGTTTGTTCACTCCACTGGATTGGAACATGAGAATTACTTTATCCCCTGTGAAATGCAGGCCTTACCCATACACCAAGGAATAGAACTCAAAGTCTAATGAAAAGGTATAAAATATATCTTCAACCCTAGGCTCTGTGTATTTGATGGGCTCATCAATTGCTATCTATCATTAAAAAATTGATCTCAGCCCTGTAGGCTCAATAAATAGAACATTCATAGCTCAGACCTCCTTAACTGCCCATAGGAAGTTGCTAGTTCCATTCAGCTTTTTCAGGTGACATTCTGACCTTCCTCTCCTTTTGGGGAGCAAATTAGAAGAAGAGAAAAAATAAGAAAGAGTTTATATCCATCTTCCTCCCTTTTTATCCTGTATCAGAAAGAAATTGACATTTTCCTGGTGGCCACTGGCAGTCAATCTGCTCTTGAGTCAGCCCATCGTGATACAGCCTTTCCTTGCGCTTTTTTCATTGTGCTATTCATGTGTATGACTGCTTGTATAAGTGTCTTCAACAGTGCTGAAATGCTGTGCACCGAAACACGATACAAGATCCATACTGTCATTTACATTGTAACTAATCAATTCTATGAGAGGGATCACTAAACTCATTGTAAACATCTTTAAAAAAAACATTTTGAGGCTGATAAAAGAATGAAAGCAAAGTCTAAATCCAAAGTTCAAACGATTTATAAACTCCATCCTGTAAATAACAAGCAGAAAATTCTCTTGGGGCAGTGGGAACTAAAACCAACTGTTGCCCTTTCTAGGGAACAGCTATGTTAGGTAAGACACATGGCAAAGGAGGCCACATAAAACACTTGGAATATTTCAGCATCATCAGAGTTTAACCTGGGAAGGCTTTTACTGGACAGTTTTGAACTCTGCCAGCTCTTCATTACATAGTGGATTTTATTCCACAGCTGAAGACCTTAACAATAACAAAACCATGCAAAGGAAAAGCAGATTGACTTTTTGGCAGGAAGTCAATGTGCAAATACTAATGAAATAATCTCAGTAAGCAGTCAAACTCCTCAAAGGTCAGCAGCTACACAGTGAAGAACTTTAGAGCATTTAAGTTACTAACAATTTTGTCTTCAAGGATTCTGTCGGTTTCTGTACAGTAAGTTAAGGTTTTAAAAATATATAAATAAATCAAGATTTGATGACAGAACGGTCAAGCTCTCTATACCTATGTCTGTGATTCTTCAGACAAAAAGACTGTCTTGTTCCTACGGAAGCCACCAGCTGGATTCCTATGTATTTAAACAGGACCAGAACCAAAAGCAATTAGGAAAGTGGGCTGTCATCAATGCTCTCTCAAAGTGCATCATGAAACACCCTATCCCAGTGCTATCTTCCATTGCCAGTATCCTCCCTGTTGGTCTATATCCTCATTCTTTTAGCCATTCTTTAGTCTTCTTTCATCCTTCACAACTCCCTTACAGCCAAATACTCTTTACTCCTCTTACTTGTCTACTCCTATCATTTTTCTCTCCTGACTCCGAACCAGGGAATGGATGCAAATGATGACAGAGGTGAAAAGGAGGAGAAAATTACCCTCAGGAAAGACAAGTGAATACCTCCAGGGATGACGCCTCAACCACTTCCCTGAGCAGCACATTCCAATGCTTAATAACCCTTTCAGTGTAAACATTTTTCCTGATATCCAATCTGAACCTCTCTTGGCACAACTTGAGGCCATTTCCTCTGTACCACTTTAAATTATGGAGCACTGATGAATGTACTGCCTTGTGCCTATATGGCTCAGGATCAGTCCTATAGCGCTACTAACAAACATAGCATCAATGGCATGTTGATAATTAAAACAATGACGTATTTTCATACTTAGGGACTTCTATTAGTCATACATGAAAGAGCGTTCTGTCCCACTCTTGATTGTATTACTTTTCATTTTCTAAAGTTGGGAACTTAAAAAAAATTGATGGCCCCTTCATTTTGAAAATCTCCACAAGGATAACATTTGCCTGTTGCAAATAATAAGGAAAAAATGTGCACGTAAGGTAGACAATCTATGCTCAGAGATTATATTGCATAAATTTAAACTTGTTTTACTACCTTCACTTCAGCCTCTTTCAAATTAACAATCTAAATTAATATAAACCAGGTTAATTTCATCTTATGAGTACCTAGACAGCTTTTTTTTTAACCCTTTATTGAAACTGATTTATTTAAAATCCCTTTCTATTTAGACTTTCCTTTTAGAACATGAAATATCCCTAGCCAACAGAAATTCATAAACACAAATACAAAATACTAGGAGAGATTAGTGAATTTCCTCCACATTTTTTGCCCATTTAGACCAGCTCAAACATGGAAGGGTTGAAGTGTTTTTTTCTGTAAAAAATGGTAGGGGTAGATCTCATTCTCACTTTATGTACTATCCACTTTTTAGCTTCTTTATCCCTAACACAGGTCGACTATGAAAGAAATGTGAGCTAAATCCTAACCTTCCATGAACCATGGAATGAACAACAAAACCTGTCTGATCCAACACTTTACTAAAGAAAAGAAAAGCTTAAGAGAAACAAGATGGGAGCACCCAATTTCTGGCTATACTGATGTGTCTGAGATCGCTAGTCAGATCCCACCAGTTCCAAATCTGAGTAATAAAGAAGCTGAAATGAGAACTCTTATCTGCTAGATTTCTGCATCTCTCACCACCAATCTGAAACATACGGAAAGTGAATTCCACGCTGGCACAATGCCCTTTTGACTCACACATCAAAGCACTGCCTCTTCAGACAAAGACACATTCAAGTTGAGAAAGCCTAAAAGTAACATCTATATACGTAATCTATTTAAAGAGTGTCATCACTGCAGACAGGACAAAAAGAGTTAAGCAATATAGAAAAAGTGATCTGAAAGAAAAGCAAAGGTACTTCAGATGACACATGTAAATGGAGGTGGGAAACTAAGTGTTACAGATATAAAGGTTTAATGGTCAGCATCAAGTCATTTATATAAAAGGGAAGAGCTGTTGTCTACAACACTTCAAAAGCAAATACAGAAAGTATGAAAGAAACACAGACATTTTTCTCAGTCTGTGAGAAAGTGGCACATACCTGGACTTGGCTCAATTAGAAATATGTCACCAATGAATCTGTAACTCTACTGCTATAGCACTAAAAACACACTGATAGTGAAAACTGCTCATGAACAGCACAGTAAGTTCCAAGCTTTTAAGCACTTACTGCAGTAACATGGTCTGTTTCCCAACATCTTTGCAGTCCTTGGAGAGGTGTAGATGCAGATTTAATGAGCAATGCATACCATCTGTTAATATTGCCTTTAAGAGCAACTGGGAAAAAAACAGCAATACCATGAGTGCAAGAGATGGCAGAAGCTTTAAAAAAACGGACCATCAATAATAGGGTTCTCTGTGTATGATTGCTGTAAAAACAAATCCCCAAAAATGAGCAGGCTACATGTTTATTTTGCAGCCAATAAAATATTTAAGTCAGTCTTAAACCTGGATTGGAACCATGCAATACACATTCAGGTTAACAGAGCTAGTGGGCATATTACTTGAATTACTTATAAAGCCAACCTACCAAAATGACACATCCCAAGACCTGCAGTACCCATGCTCCGGGCTACCTCCTTTCTTTAACAAACTGGAACAGATCTTTTGTGTCATGCTATTTACATAAATTCAGGATCTGGCTGCTTGTTACACTCAAGTCAAGAAGGTGAAAACTGCTATCATTCTAATAGAGTAGCATTTATCACTTCCTCAGTGGGGTTATAAATAAATACTTTGGATGCCAGACAGCAGAGAGTAGAGTCCCTGGTCCCTAAAGTGTCTAAACAGAGAAAGTTAAGCCTGGCAGCACCATACATTTTCAGCTACTAGCTTGGGCAACTCAACCTAAATCTGCAAAGCCATTCAGTAGGCAGTCACAAATGCATTACAGGGATACAGAGAGACTACTTGGTGTCTCTCCATTCTACAAACAGCTCATTTGTTTGCAGCGTGAACCTCATTAGGTAGGAAGAGCTGCTCAGTGGTTGGCCTCAGTGCTTGCCAAAGATCAGGCCACTGTTTTCCACCCTACCATGGGCCTAGAATTTAGAGCTGGGTCTAAAACACAAAGCCTGTCTTTGAAGCTGCAAACATTAATTCCCTTATGTTGTGAGTTTAATTAGTGTCCAGTTCTCACAAATTAGCCTTCTATAGAACACGACCTGAGGACAAGCCTCATGTTTAGCTGGTATCAGGTATTTCTATCATAAATAAGAAACATGTCACTTTTTCCTGTCAGTTTCACAATAACTATTCTTATTGATCTATTTAACTAAGCAAGTGTGACTTTTTTTTTCACTCAGATGGTGTACAAGGAAGTACAAGGACTGTTCTTTCTAATAGCTGGCAGGACAGTAACTTAATCTTTTTCATCCAGTCATATACATTTCAGTCTTACATTTTCTTCTTCCTCAAGAGTTTTGAGAAATTGCCAAAACTCTATTTAAATACTTCGTGTTTACTGCCATAGTCCCAGTTTTATATAAACACAATATTAAATCTGGAGGAAAAGAAATAACTGGAAGTCCATAGTTTGCACGATGAGTTATCTTTGGCCTACTTTATCCTACATCGCTTTGTGACAAGAACAGATGTAAAAGCTCTTTGGAGTCCTTAATCAAGACATACTACTACTGAGAAAACCAGAAGGCAAAGGAATAAGCCAAGTCACCAGGGTTCAGAAACTGAGATTGTTGCATGAAATAAAGGGTTTATTTTTATCACCATAATTCCCTGACAAAGTTGTAAGTCAATTATAAAGTTAAAGCCACATTACCTTGCTGTATGTTAGCATAAACATGTAGAATACAGTTGTAGTAATTTAGTAAGACATAAAATTTTGTGACATACTGACCCTTTAAATCAGAAATGCATTATTTTTCAATTATTTTAATGAGTTATTAATTTATATAAATTACAAATACATCTTAGTCTCCTTGCAGATTAATGCAAATGCAGTTAAAATGCAAAAGTATGCTTGCCTATGACTTTTCTGAATCTTGTGCAGTGAATAAAAAAAACAAAATTTCTGCTTGTTTTCAGTATATAATGATAGGAATCAAAAACACATTCAGAGGAAGACATAACTAGATAATTTAAGAATGCTTCCTTACGAAAGAGGTAGATTATCTATTTAATCAAAACCAATTTCTTGTGCTGTATGTCTCATAGACATTGCATAAGTTCACATCAGTCTGGTAGGCACCAGGCACTCAAATTCTTTCATCAAAGAAAATTTTTAAAATAACATCTTTTCATTCCTCTAGAATTAAAAATCAAACTCTTCTTTTTTTAATTACACTTTTAGAATGGAGTATTTCACAAAATTACAAACACCTGAAAGCCAAAATACTTCCAGTTTGCAACCTTAAGTACAGATGTGGTAAATTGGGCCCAAATCACGTATGTGAGGGGCTCCATCCCTCTCCTTGCCTATTGTAAAGCCATCCACTCAGATTAAATGTCCCCAGAACTCTCCCAGTCACAATCACAGTCTGATTTCTTCCACATGCTATTCCCTCGCCCCTAACTCCTGTCTCTCCCATACTGTTAAAACTCTCTTCATGCATCTTGTTTACAGATCCCTGCTGAAACCGACAACAGCACTGTTGTGCCTAAAGTTTCCTCATGTCTAAGTAGATGGATGAAGTGTTTCCTCATTTCTCTTTTTTTTTTTACATTGGTCTTCACCTGGGGAAAATTACTTACACCTGCACAAAAATTAAACACTGAGATTAAGTACAGAAATTACCTCCAACTGTGCTACATCGCTGGGAATAGCCCTGAGCCCTAATACTTCAAATGCTGCTCTAGTTTAAAAACATGATTTCCCAAAAGCTTGAATAGCCATTTCGTTTTTGGCCATGTCTTCTTCGAATGTCAGTAATGCCCACTTCAGGGAACAACCACCACTGTTACTGGCAGACAGACTGAGGGAGATAGTGGCTATTTTGACAGTTAGGGCCAGCAGCCACCATTTGTAACAACTAAGGAAAAACAAGATGTAATTTCTATTGTTCTTATTTGAGTTTTTCCTAATGCCAGCTCATATCTAAACATAGTAAAGCTTTCTTCGTCCACATTAATTTAAAATGATACACACTTTTACTGTGCTATAGAATAGTATGAATAAAAAAAGTATAAAGTTCACTTCCATTCAAGAACAGCCAAGATCACTGTCTCAAAGAGCAATAAATAATAGGATACTGCTAACACCAAACATCAAGAAACCATTACAAATCCATATCTCTCAGTAACTTTACAATCTATAGGTTCAGTCAATTTAAAAGATCTAGGAACAGGGGTTTAGTGGATTAGTAACAACAGACCATTAATCTCTGCAGCCTCAATTTTAATCCAGCAATGACCAAAGTGATTGAAAATCATTCTGACCACATGACTAGTAAAGCTCCTAAGCACAATTCTCTCACATACCTGAATCCCAGCAGCAGAGGTCACAGTATGTTTCTAATGGGACTATTTACCAAGAGACCTCTGCTTAACACTTAACAAAACTCAAATGCCAACATTTTTGGCAGAGTAATTCTAGCGCATGCTACTGCTGTGAACCAAGTGCTGATTTGAAGATTTTATTTTACACTTTATTTCAGCCTGTATTAGCAAAGATTGCTTTTTTCCCTGACAAAATATCTAAGCCGAACTTGTGTAAAACAAATAAGTTTTAAATAAATGTGTAGGAATTGATGACTGTCATTCCAAGCAAATGCCAGGAGATTATTTCTGTACAGTTTATATAATACCAGTGGAAGTTATATCCAAAACATTTAAAGAATTTTAAAAATAATGCAATAGTATTATGTCATACACTCTGGTTTTATACACAAGAATGCTGCTTCAAAGATTTTAAATTCTGGAGTATTCAGTGACTAGAATCAATCCTTAGGTGTCCAGTAATGTGATGGTTTTGTATGATCAAGACACACTTCATCATTTGGTCCTCCACAACAGTTATCAGGATATCAATAAACAAGTCATTGAAAGGGACACCTTCCAAAGAGGGTTGAAATTCAACTGTTATTTGCTGCAGTCTGAAGTCTGAGTCACGGGGTTTTCTTCAGGAGTATCAAAAGGAAGATGCTGACTACCTAGTCAGATATGTTATTTTTTACTGCAAAGTAAGTAAGTATTTAAAAACACTAAACCACAGTAGACACAGGAGATCCTAGTTATATAGAGCAAGGAACTGAAAATGGGAAAGTTAAAAGCATGAGTTATGAGAATTACTTGCTGTAATTTGTGAAGCATCAAGTAGCAGGACAAAGCAGGACAACAGGTGGAGGAGAGAGGAGAAAGTCTGCAGTCTCTGTGCCTTTTGGTAGATACAGCCCAAATACATAATTGTGATGTAAATGTATTGTAGATGTATCTGTAGATGTGATGTATCTGTATTGTCCAGCCATTTTTATAAAGAGTACAATACTTACATAAACTTTCTTGTCTGCAGTAGAAATTTATTCATAATACCATATATGAGGCCTTACCTCATTTAAAAAGTGAGGGATTTTTCTACTGATACATACTGAACATGCTACCACCTTCTCTCAGCAGTAGAGAGGCTTGTTTTGGTCCCAGACAGAGGGACAGACAGAACCTCAAGTATTTTTATATATCTCCCACAAGAAGTTTACTATATCGGTCTGACTAAAACTCTGCTTATGCAATCTGGACTGTGCCAGCTGCTTGCACAAAACTGACAAGAGGTTTCCCAAGCACCACTGTTGGCACCACCTGGTAGCGTGGGTCTTCCCTCATCACACAACATGGCCGTGCCACTGTCCCCCTGCCAGCCATGCCCCACAGCCCCAGTCTGTACACAGGATGTCCTCTTTATAGCAGGACATGACGTCTGATCAAAATAAAATTAAATTTTGTGCTGGTAAAAAAGCAGAACAGAAATTCGTATATGAAAAGCATTGTGTATTACCGGTCACCTCTTGTTATTTCACTTTTTAGTTTTGGGTTTGTTTACTGTAGTCCAGGGGAAATCTGTTTACCATTGTGAAAAATGGTATCTGTTTCATTCAGGGCATCCACAAAGTGAGAACTAACAAATTGCAATCCAGATCAATTTAATTCTGATTGTACAGTTTGTCTTTCTATGTTAGTCATATTAGAAAAATCCATATCTTCACTTTATCACACAAAGAACTGATATACTTTTACCTGGATAAAAAACTACTTTCTACACAACTGTATAATTTAATCAGAGATTATGAACATTTCTTCTAATTTTAACTGGGCTTTTCCAAAGACTTGGTATTATTCATGCATTATACTACTGCTACTCCTTGTTTCAGCAAAGCACTTAAGCACATCCTTAATCTATGTTGTTTTATATAGTTACATATTAAAACTCAGATACAGCAAAACATTTCAGCATGTCTTTTAAGTCATGCATTTTGCTGAATCTGTATATTAATGTATCACAATAAAATCTAAAGAGGATGACTAAGTTTTAAGCTTGCAAGTATGAAAACATACTCATGCTACCTAATAAAAATAAATCATATTATTTATTACTCTATTTTGCATCCTGTTCCATAGTGAGCTAAACACCTGTGACTCTAGAGCAAAGGCACAATTACAGACTGGCAAAGATGAATTGTTAACAACTTAGAGAGAGTGCCAGGGGGGCTACTGAAGATAAAAATTATGCATCCGCGGATAACTTTAAATCCCACTTGCAATTACTAACTGCCACATAGTACCCTCAGGATCATCTGGGCAAATGAGAGGAGACTGTGGAGTCCTTGTAGATTACTTTGTTTTCCAGCAGGCAAAAAAACACACTATAAGATACCGCTTATAAATATGAATATGATCCAAGAAAACCCACAAATTGTGGAGGCAGGTGAATATACCAGAATATAAAAAAGATGGAGTTACAGACTTCATGGGCACAATGACCTGAGGAGAGGATTTCATCCCCCAAATTAAATGCACGTATGTGTACACAGCATATTCAACAACTGCATCAGTATGTAAAGGAACCTGTTGGTCTGCCAAGGGAGCATATTTCAAAGAGAAAATTTAGGGCCAAAACCTCTGGCGCCCTTAGCTTTCTATTGTCATCCTAGATCTGGGCCAGGGGGGTGTGAAACAGGAGACAGGAAAGGTGCTGCACTTTGAGGAAGCTATTTGCTCCTCAGCATCACAATAAAAACAAAGCGGCCAAGTGAATTAATGTATGTTAGTAATTTACGCAGTAATTTCAACAACATGTTTATGGAAGAACCTTGTGTGGGTCTGAATTTTACCTTACTATCACACTAACTCCTGGAAATCAATGTAGGTTAAACTCTTAATTGATGTAGTTCTTAAATATACTATAATTATACCCCATGGTAACTTCACTGCTATTAGTATGAGGAGAAAGAATACCTTGCAATACACAAGCAGGGAGAGGAGGAGGGATCCAGCCTCTGAGGGGCCACACCAGGCCCCATTTTGTGACCCTTCACTTCTGGGGAAGCCACACATTGAGGACAGATCTAGCTGAAGAAAACTGCAGGAAGTCAAGTGTCAAGGGAGCAGAAATGGCCACAAACCCACTGCTCAGATAGAGTTCAAGTTCTAGAGGTTTAAAAATGGCTGTTTTATGTTTCTTGGGGCCAGACTGCCAGGTTTCATCATCCACTGAATTCACTGAGCGTGCCCAGCTGCAGCCGTCTCCCCTTCAGTCAGGAATTGAAACGCAGTATTAGCATGTAGCTCACATAAACTGTTTTCAGGAAGATGTTTCTAGGAGTTTGAAAGGGCAGGCAGTGCCACAAGGGCAGTCACCTTCCTGAGGGGCACGGCCTCTCGGTCCCCTGTGAGTAGCCAATGCAGGGAGAGCCACACAGGTCAGCCACCCTCCTGCCACCGCCAACATGTCTGTGGTGAGGAAACACATCCCTGGCGGGGAGGTAGGTCTGGGGTTAAGCTGGGTGGTCCGGTGTTAAACTGGGCAGCCTAGTCAGTGAGGTGAGGAACAGCAGGGAACCATGCTGAGGGCTGGTGAGGGGCTGAGGTTAAAGGCAGCTCAGAGCTGCTGAGGCACCAAACATAGCTTCTCAGAGTGCTCTCCGCAGCATGACCCAAGGCTGCTCGGCTGTGTAGAATCACAGCTGACACGAACAACACAGCCAGACTCCAGGAGTTGGGGATCAGGCTGCAGAGCCTGTGGGCTCGTCCCAGGGCCTGTCACTGCCTTCCCTCCTGACCCCTGGCGCCATGGAGGCTGTGTGTTCCCTCATTTCAGTGAGGTGATTCAGTATCATACCCAGACCAGAAACAAGGTGTAAGTGCTAGTCCTAGTGCTGCAAGGCAGAAATGAGAGTGAAAATGAACTGTAATTACTTAAATTGCTACTAGGAGACATTTCACATGACGTTTTACCTCAGTTTCTCCATCTGTGAAAGTGTGGTCAACACTGTATGTTCACTGCAAACTGTTCCAACCTCTGCCACTGAAATTCATCTCCTTCTTTTTGACTGAAATTTAACACAGTTCTTCTCATTCATACCTTTCATTCTCAGAAAATCCAGACTGCACAGTCCCATTAAGAGAAATCTGTCAACAGCTCTTCACGCACTCCCAAGCAGTAGCATTAGGACCAGAACAGGGTCAATCAACCACAGTTTCTTTCCAGAAGCAACCCTTCCCTTCCATAACTGCAGCTTCCCTCATGGGAAATAAGACAACTCAGTTACAAATGGTATGGTTTACACGTCTGTATGAACAAAGACCTCATTTTCCATAAAATTTCATTTCAGGGGACATTACTAAGTATTGTTATCTCTTTTCTGCCAGCTAGCACAAATCTTCACCAATACCTTTTTCCTAGAAAGTTTCTTTTCTCCACCACGATGGCAAACAGAAATGAATTCTCCTTCTAGTGGCCCAAGCCTGTCACCTTCCAAACAAAATTCAGCTGTGGCAGTAGCAATCCTTCCTGACCTGCTCCCTTGGTTATCCCACCACCATCCTACTGGACATACAGCAATCAACAGGTAGGGTTTGCTGGAAGGTACAGTCATTCAAACATCACTTCAAACAGTGCAGTTTTCCACAGTCACACATACCAAAAGACTTCCTCTATTACTCATCTTTTTATTTTAGCATTAATAAGGTAAATGTTGTAGGAGTCCTGCTGTGCTAATCTTTCTGCCCATGGCAGAACAGTAAAACACCATTCTGATGACTTTTCTTGAAGCAGAACAGAGCACTATAGTACTTAACAGTACGGAAGAACTTAAATTGGAAACAACCCACAAAAGTGACAAGAAGATGATTTTTCAAAAACCACATTTCCCTCTAAATACATCTACTCAAACATTACTTCCAAAAGCTAGAGATGTCAACACATTTAGAGGGGAAAAAAAGAGGGTAATGTTGCTTAGCTTCCTCCTCCCTGCATGTGCTTAGAAGCCACTTTGGACCTGTCAGCGCACAACTTTATCTGTTCCATACTTAAAAGCCAGATGACAAACACACAGTATTCAGTTCTTGATCAGGTTAAGCTCTGATGATAAAGGGAGGAAGAAAGAATGTCAAAAAGAACAGGTAACATTACCTTATTTCTATACTTATTTTAGCATCTTATTTTAGCATCTTTAGTGTGAAAAAGTACATTCTAATTAGTTACTTGTGAATTACAGTTGCTGTGGTATTTTTTCTGGCAATAATATTACAAAAGATAAAACTGTGAGGCATTTAAGTTTAATACTAATTTTACTACACAAATACAAATGTTACAGATCCATGAATTTAAACCAGAAATGTTTTCATACGGAAAAATACATCAAACAATGACAGCATTTATTTTCTTCAGTTCTGACCATTGCTTTCAGTATGCTATGCAGGTAGGAAGTGTTCGCCTTCTGTTGTATCGAGTTCAGTAAAAGAAAATTAAGTATTTCAGGGCTGTAATATTGGATAGGCTGTACCTTGCACTCCACGGGAGCAGAGACCTACCATCTAAAGCTTTTCTCATTGTCAAGCTTTAAATGTTTGCGATTTTTAAGGTCCAAATCGCAACACTAAAGCCATTTATAACATTCCTCAGAGCTCCAAGGTCTTTTAAGGTGGGTGTAAATATAGATTTCCTTATGCCTTCTTACCTCAACTGCCAACTGCTAAGCACTGCATGAAAATGTTTCCCATATTGGCAAATAGGAAGTTTACCCTTATGGTCACCTGTGTGCCTATGAGGCACCCAGTACTTATCTACATCACCTGAAAGGCTACTATACTACACAGAATATAGATCTAAAATGTTTCAGTCCTCTATTTTTATGACAATAATAACTTGCTATTTTATCTTCAAGAAATTTCTTTAAAAGAACCTAGAAAGCTTTCTAATTATCAATGGTTAAACCAGCAATAAAATATTCTAGTACTTTGAATTTAACTATAAACACATTGGGCAGCAAATTCTCCTGAGTGCCATATCATTGTCCTTTTTCAAAATGTGTTTCCTATTTATTTACCATCAACGTCTCAACTTATCTATCCCAAAGGAATTTTTTTTTTTGCTAATTGATATTCTCCACTGGGTGGACAGGCACTTTTGCACTTTCTGATGGCTTTACAATGGAAATGCTGTAACACTATACAGTGTTGCCTCTAAACAAGCCATTTAAAGTTTGATTCCTATTTTCTATTCCTTCCAAGATGATGTATAGTTAAGATAAAAATAAGATAGGAGCAAAATAACACTTATCACAGAATGTCAGTGCTGTCCATAACTAACTGTCATCTAGTTTTGTCTGCTGCTTGAGCTGGTAATGAGATAATGACAAAACAGTTTTATATAGCCTCCTATTAACAGCCCAGATGGGCCAATCATCCACTTTAGTCTTTGCCATGTTAAGTTTAACCATAAACAATCAGTAAGGATGAAAACAGAGCTCCCTCCTTAGCTAAATTACAACCTTTCAACCAAGAAAGAAAGTGATACTTTGACCACCAACAACAAATAAGCAAAACAGCCTTTTAGGGTAAGCAGGATGAATATTCCATATACAAGGAATATTCATAATGCAAATAGAAATCCATTTCAGTACTTGCTGAATTTAAAATCTAGCTGTCGTAGACTTAAAAACTGAAACCTTTCCAAGAATATCAAGGACAGCATCAGTTGTATCTCAAAGACTTAGAGAATACCCTTAAATTAAGAGTGCTCAATGGAGTTGGGGTTTTATTCCTGTTTTTAATAATAATTTTGTCTTGGAGGCTTGGTATCTAGTTCAGTTGCCTTAACAATGAGGTAATATAAAACAAAGAGGTCCCTTTGAAAACCAGGTATCTTCATCATTGACATTTGGAGAAGAGCAGCAGTGATTACCAGTTTCTTTCCATCAGTTTACTGGTTGGAAAGTAGCTCAGCATAACATGTGCAAAACTATTCATAAACGTTCCTTTCTACTACCTTTACATAAGCTAAAAATATGTGTGTTATTTTGGCACTTTAGCGCTTATCTGGTCACGCTTTAGCTGTAAAACTAACAATAAAAATAGATTATGAAAAAAGCAGGACATACACACACAAAAAAAAAAAAGTAAAGCAGACATTTTTAGGAGACTACAAGGCTATTTCCATAGAATTTTAAAGCAGAAACATCTTCACACCTTTTGAAAAGGCGGCAACATCTCTGAAGTGAGAAAGCATTCAAGCACTAAGGAACTGAGTCTTTGGATCCAACATATGGCCTCCATCCTGTGTTTGAATATGAGCAGGAGGATTGAATCCACGTGGATTTCCAGTAACATCAACAAACTCAATGCAGTCATGAAGGTTTGCCCACACACATGAAGCTGTGGAGATGGGACAAAGCAGAAAAGAATACTATAATGGATTGGATGCCAAAAGCCCTAAGCTACAAGATGCATCAGGCTGCATGTTATACCTTCCTATATGCCCAGAGATTGCTTTCATATATGTGTGTATATATATATATATATATATGTATATACATGTCTGTGCCACAAATAATTCCTTCCCCTATGATGTTATATTTCTTACGTAACAAAAATGTCAAAAAAACCTATTTCTCTGGCACTGTATGTGAATAATTAACTCATTTTCAACATTTTTGTCCACACATAACAACGAACCATTCACTGTTAGTTACTAATAGACATTAGAGCCTTGATATTCTTCTCTTCTACAAGCCTACTTTAGCTTGAATTACCTCAGGTTGTACAATGCTAAGAGAGGAAGAGTTATCAGATCTTGCAGACCATCATTCAACAGATAATTCAAGCCCGGGCATAATTTAGAGTTCCTATAGGATAACTCTATGTTATGCTAGATAATAAGAGCTCAGAGACTGCAGAAGCAGCAAGACAGAAAATGAAGAGCAACAGTGCTCCAAATATACCCTTAGCCCTCAGTGCCTGGAGACGCTACATCAGATACTCAATACACAGTGGAATTCCTTGATACGTAGGACTTTTTCATACCATCTTAGTTGTTCATAATACATGACTTATGACCCCTCTGTGCTGCAAAATAGACCAAAGAAGTTACAGCATAGAGGAGATCTGCCCCTACATGACTTGAGGACTTGAGGACGATGGCAAAGGATGAAAATACTTCAAATAATTGGAGCTGTAGGACTTGCATGAATTTCATCCATATTAGTTCCCCCAAGCCAAAACAATAAGAGGTAATACATCAATTCACAGGAAGCCATAAAGATGTTAAACATGAAGGTTCTATAAATCATTTTGTTGATGGATTAACAGAAAATATTCACAGAAACCATCTTAATCAATGCCCATGTCAGTAGCATTTCCTTATTTAGATGAAGTATCCTGTGAGGGTTTGAACACAGCATCCTGATTTTATAAAAAAAAAATTGTTAGTAAGTACAATCACAAAAAGATTGCTCATGGTTTATACAAATGACTGTGCAAGCAAAGGTGGCAGCCATTATAGGATCAACAACATCCCACCTGCAAACACCGATGCTAATTCATCTTTGGTGGTATTCTTACCCAGGAAGGAAATTTTGGCCATCATACCAACTACATTTACTTAGTTTCCACATAAACAGTATAATCCCTGTGCCATTATTATCTGCATCTTCCAGGGAACAACAGCCAGAGAGGTCTTATTTCAGCATTCTATCTACAGGACATCTCCACTTCCACTACCCTGTGTTCCTTCTATGCTGTAGAATCATTACAAGGAACAAAACCTCAGAAGTCATAATACGTATTATGACTATTTTTCCTCAGAGACTACAACTCAAAGGAATAAATATGCATCGTAACTTAGAAGGAAAGAGAGAGCTTTCATTTCTTTCTAAAGGACAGAAATTGTGTTTGTGGTCCTTCAATCAGTTCTTATTTCTCATTTGCATCTGCAGAAAGAAACTAGATTCTCCTTTCAAACAAGCAATTTCAAGCACCAAAAGCCTTAATTCAGCATGCCAAGAAAACAAAAATATTTGGTTTACAAAGTTCACAGATAAATTCTTTCCCAAACACGAGGGCCAGGAATTAAAAAACCCCACATATTCCAGAATCTCAGCATCATTTCTTCCAAGCAATCTATCATACACACAGGTAACTGACGGATAAAAAAAAAAAAAAGTTAAGTATAAAATATTTTGAAAATACATATGCCTCTTTGTAATAGATGAAATATACTTTCCACATACTGTCTCAGAAAATTCATGCATGAGACACCAAAAAGGCAATTGTACAACCTCATTATTTATTTTACTTAAGAAACACAGCCTAAGTGCTACACTCAGCATAATTTACATTCAAACACCATGCAAGTACATAGTAAAATACAATGTGACAAGACGTTGAATCTACATTTAATAGGTAAATTTACTAATAATGATAAACTAACTTACTAGTCAATTACTCAATTCTAACTAACATTTAGACTAACATCATCCCTTTGAACAGCAGCCCTCAATAGGCCCTAATCCAAATAACCCCTGGAATTAGCAGGAGGGCCATCACAGGTTTAAACAGACAGTGAATCAAGCATTTGCTAATGTTCAGGAAAGATCCATACACAGATCAGTCTTGTCTCTTTATTGCAGAAACAACTGACTTAAGAAAGGAAAAAAAAAAAATACTACCACATTCCTTAATTCACATCCCTGTAATGTGCAGCAGTGTGTTCAACTAGTGGGGTTTTTTTAAGTAACGGGTTGAATGAATGACCAGTGCTGAAGTGCTAAAAATACACAGTTTCTGGAATCCAGTGTTGAAGCAAACCTTAATAGGCTTCATTACGCCTTTTTCTACTTACACTGTTATCCAGACACCCCAGCTAGATAATACGCTGCAAAATATAGTCGATAAAAGATGACAGAGGAAAGATATAAAGCACTAGTGCCAGTCAGATATCTACAGATCTTAATCCTTTTTACCAAGATGTCAATAGCAAGGGTTCCTGAAAAAAAAAAAAAAAATTCCTAGGAAAAAAAAAAAAAAAAAAAAGTGCTATATGTGTGCAAACACCCTCTGTGTGGTTAAAATTAAGTATTTGAAACCACAGCCTTAACCATGCAGCAAAAGCATCCCACCATTCACTTTTTCACTTTGCTCCCCAAAGAAAGAACAAAAAAGAGGAAAAAAAGCAACAGCAAAAACCCCAGAGATGGGTATCAGTCTGTTCTTAGTGGCAGAGGGAGATGGAGAGCGATGAGAGCCCCTGCAGGACTGATCCCACTATCAGTTTCAGAAGCCTGGATTCCAATCTCTTAAGATGAAGAAAGGAGGGGGGGAGATTAGGAAACACTGGCAGCTAAATGTGTGGCATAAGGACCGGCACAGAATGGGACAGCTTCTTTCTGTCTCAGGATATTACTATCAGAATAGCCAAGAAAGCGATAAGCGTCATTTTTCCATTCTCGCTGTGGTACTTCAAGAAGTGCCTAATTTGAGGAGAACTGGACAGGTGGCATATCACGCTGAGCTAAATAGATAAGTGTGAGATTTAAATGACAAGAGGCAGCAGGTTTTGCTGTTCTAAAGAGCAGGAGAGTGAATTATTCTGATGGTACCAATGGACACAAGTAGAAGGTCAGCCTGGGGTGCTGCCAGTGTCACCCAGGTGCCTGGTAGCAGATGGTGCCAGTCTGTAGGGATAAAAGAAGGGCTGATGTACCCCGTGGGCCAACAGCAACACTATTTGTTCAGGAATAAAAAAGTTTTGGGGCAGGTACAGGCAATGCCAATTAAAAATAGACACTGCTACCCCGAACGTTAGTGTCGGTGTCACCAGTCCAAGGGCTGTAAGCGTGGAGCAGTCAGGAGGTGCTGCAGAAAGCGCAGTGGGGGCAGGCACTGCCAAGGTGAGATGCTGCAGGGGCTGCTGGCTGGCTGGGGGCTGGCCCAGGCCAACCCCTGCACAGTCTCAAGGCAGGTTTGGAGCTCCCTCTCCCTTTCCACCTCCAGGTTGGACGCCAAGATGTCCACCAGAATCTTCCACCTCCCCCCTGCAGTGCCTTCCCTGTGTTGCTTGCGTTCCCATTTCCAGACTTATGCAATGACTTGAGGGCAGCAGCAGCCTGCAGAGAAGAGGAACAGCGGGAGACGCAGGCAGCCTGGATCCCCATGGGGATCCCTGAAGTGTCCCAAACTAGAAAACTGGCCACCTCCCCACTCCTGCCTCCTGCAACATAATTATTCCAGCATGACTGACATGACAAATTAACAAAATAGCCAGGGCTTGTGCAGTAGAAGGGAGTGTTTTCCCCGAGAATAAATTGTTCCAATCCTTTACGCTAGACACCCGACCGCGCCTATTCATTAATTGGACAAGCTCTGGTGACAACTGAAATTACCTGACTTCTACATACTGGAGGGGAGAGAGATCTCTGCGAGCTTAAAAGGAGAAGCATAGAGCTGGAATGCCAGCCAGCAAGGAGGTCTTTGGATAGGGCTATTTTTTTTTTTTAACATTAATTTTCAGAACACAGCTACAGTAAAGCTCTGTTTAAAAGCAGAGGCGCATTTTCAAGTGTCGTTCCTCCCTTTGCAGACCCTGAACCGTGGCACCAGATCACAACTCCGTCAATGAACTGCAACCCTCCTAAGGGCTGCAGATCAGCTGAGTTCAAGAACTTCTGAAGCTATGAAATTCTGGGATTACCACAATGTTGCGAAAAATTATCTCAATCAGGTACATTATGAATCATAAGCACCTGTTTAACCAGTACACTCTAGTTATTTATTACAACCAATGTATCACAGTTACTACATGTGTATTAGAATTAAGGGGGGGGGGAGGCGATTGATGGTTGTTGATTTCTGTCACGACCCACTCACAATACATCGTTCCTGTATTTTTCGACTAATATTTTGATTTGGATTTAACTGTACCTCTTGCTCCTTGCTAACTGGGAGCCTAGGAACCCTGTATGGTATTTCTTGCCCCTTCCCTCTTCCCCCCCCCCTTTTTTGTACTAGCTGCGTACCTGAAATGCAGACGATGAAATTCGCTTGCAGAAGAAAAAGCACCTCCCAAACAATTTCCATCCTCCGATTCTCATGCCAAGTGCATCCCTCGGCGAAAAAAAATAACAAAGATCAATAACGCAGTTTGAACGATCCCAGCAAATTTCCTTTCGGACTTGCAGACTGTATTCCCCAGATGTGCTGACAACACATGTCCAAGCTCTCTCTCTGCACGGCTCAAGCGAGATCCCTTCCCTTCCTTCGCCCTCCAAAAAAGACCACGAAGCCAACT